>QLON01001011.1:0-17250 GCA_003313675.1 Termitomyces heimii
CAAAAAGATGGTAAAAAGATGTTATTTTATAATAAGAAATAGTCAAGAAATAGGTGAAGTTTTTTTTAACTTTTACACTCAGAAAATGCTTATGTATTTCTCAAGGAAATATGTCATGGAAGTTGCATAACATGTTTCTTTTTTAATTTTTCCAAAGGAAACAGCTTCTGCTGCCAGCAGTGATTATGAGACTGTCAAATATCTATTCTCTCATGTGACATTTCCCGGAACAACTTGTTTTTAACCACCATGTCACTCACTAAAGAGACTCAAGTTATTGCAGGGCTCGAAATCAACGTATATTCTGCCTCATCGGCAATCATTGCAGAGTGCAAGGAAGTTGTCATACTTTTCCTGCTTCATGGGAGATATGGCTCGGTGCAAGAGGTTGATCCAATTGCGCGATCATTGATCGAACATATCCAAGACAAGGCTTGCAGCCTCCTCATCGTCGCCTTCGTGAGCCTACCAATAAATGGATGTGAGGAAGGTTTTGTTGACTTTCTCTTCAATAGGACCAAAGGAATCATGGTTAACGTCTCGTTGAACGCAAGAGTAACAATGCTTTGTCAAAAGAAAAAACATCCTTGAAACATAATGAACGCCATGAGTCAGTCCTGCGATCGCCTTTTCCTTTCTTCTCTGATATGCATTTCGATGCCTCAGCATCGAAATGTATGCCATCTAAAGTACATCTTTCACATTTTGATACCTACGACTGCGATGTTCAGGCTCCAATGCTGCGGCTGGTACCAAGAGGGATGTTTCACTCTTGATTGGCTTCCTCCCGTCTCCCCGTCTATTCTGTATCCAGATGATGAGTACCACCCCATTGTTGAATGGGCAGTCGCAAGCATTAGTCTTGGTGAGCACACGATCTGGATAAGTCTTGCTACAAGTACTGGTCCTGTTGAGTAAAACGACTTGCCCGAGTACTAGAGATTCGTCATTATTCTTTTTCTTTGTTTATTGATTTCTTTTCTCTTCAGATACTCTGTCGCCACCCAGAAATTGGTGGAGAGCGATTGGTATTTGTCAAACTTTACTTACAAACCTTAATATTTTTCTTAGATATGGTAGAATAAACACAAGCCACCCTCAGTCAACTACACATTATGGAGTGACTGAGGGTGAGTAAAATATAGTCTTACTACATCTACTTCCGGACTTACTTTTACCTGTAGATATCATATAACTCTATATGTGATAATATATTCGAGTCAACTACACATTACGGAGTGACTGAGGATATCATATAACTCTACAAGTCTGAGCTCCCAAAAGTATTAAACTCATCTGTGACCAGATGATTGTGTTGTTAGGGACTGTCCAATAGAGTCAGCTCCTGCGTAGTCACGTGTTCTCGATGCAGTCGATTCATCTCGTCAGTTGTTTCCCTTCCATCTGGCAGACACTGGGGAGGTAAGTCATCAACCTTCATCTCATATTTTTACTATTACTTAATAGCAGTACATGGATCTGTGAACTGCTATTTAGGTATGATAATTTAGTTGTTTCCATTCCATCTGGCAGACACTGAGGAGATCTGTGAACTGCTATTTAGGTGGCTCAGACATGGTCTAGCACGTGTGACTACTAGTATTCCAATTATTGGATGCCCCAATTATAGCAAAGTCGTTGCTTACCGCACGAAGCAAAATGACGTCGACCTAATGGGAAAGTACTATCCCAAAGCCCTCAAAGACGTTGTGGCGAAAATGGATCCAGCTTCCTTAGTTCAAGGTGTGGCCAAACCCTTTTCTAGGGAAGAAGGTCCTAGTCCTATCAGGTGCCAATGATACCCTCATCCCATGGACGGCAAGCGAGGAGTTCGTGACGCAAAAACTGACTGTTGGAACAACTGGTTTGAAGAAAGTGATCATGTACAAGGGTGTTTGTCATGAGTGCACAGAGAGAATGGTTCAGGAGATGGCTGGATTTGTGGCTGATCATTGCCTTTGCTACAAATCCCACAAATTATAACCAATGCAAATGGATTTGAATCTGTTGGAACTAAACAACAGAATTCCACGCTGGTGTATAACTAGTAGACACGTAAGTATTCCTCAGAGACGTGTAAACGTGACTGTATTGAAAGTACCTAGTAGACACATAAGTATTCTAGGTACGTTTATGTTAGTATAGTATGATATGTATGTTAGGTATGACGCACCCTCAGAGATGTGTAAATGTGACTGAGGGTGCTTGTACATAGCTTGGTGAATATATATGTACGAGCAAGACAAAGCGAGCATTGGCCCTTGATGGCCCCTTTGTGTGTCGTGTTCGCTGTATATCACTATATTACATCATCACACTCCAACACTCCTCCTTACCGCGAACCCGACACTATCTCCTCCTCGCACTGGGATTATGGGGATCATGTGATGCCAAGCATTTGGCAGAGGCAGACGAAAAGTGGTCGTGGCAAGGGTTTTGTGAAGAGGTCTGCGACATTGTCCTTCGTGTTGACGTATTTCACAATGATTTCGCCCATCTGTGCATGTTCCCAGAGAAAATGATATTTAATATCGAAATGTTTCACTTGGGCGTGTGCTGTTGGATCTTCCAATAGGTTGATTGCTGCCTTGTTATTGCAGAATAATGTAGTTGCCTTTGTCGTCAGGTCCCAGCCTATAGCCTTCAGCAGAGCTCTGAGCCAAATACATTCTTGCGCTGATTCGTAAGCCGCCATGTATTCGGCTTCACATGATGAAGTTGCTACAGTCTTCTGTTTCTGCACTGACCATGATATAGCCCCAGTTCCAAGTGACCACATATAACCGCCTGTGCTGCGTCTAGTGTCCGGGCAAGTTGCCCAGTCTGCATCCGTGAAGCCTAGGAGGGTGATTGAGGTGCCACCCAAGTATAACTTCAAGTTGCTTGTGCCTTTCAGGTATTGGAGGAGTTGAATGGCAGCATTCCAGTGCATTCTATTAAAGTTGTCGAGGAACTGCGATAATTGTTGTACTGCGTATGCAATATCCGGTTGAGTTGCAATCGCTATGTGGAGAAGGCAGCCAACGAGTGACCTATAGGGTAGCGTCGCGACGTCACGTCTCTCCTCCCATGTTTGAGTGTCATGATTTGGTCGCTGGAGTTTCAGACCTGGCTCCATTGGCAGGGATAGAGGGTGGGCTTCCTTTTGGCCAAACTGTTGAATGACCCTGTTAATGAACGCAGTCTGAGACAGTGCAATGGTGCGGTGGGCCTGATCCCATTTGACCGAGACTCCAATGATATGGCATGGACGGCCTAGGTCTGATATCGACCAAACTTCCTTCAGCTGTGATTTAAATCTTTCGTTCTCATCTCTAGAGCTGGCGATGGACAGGAAATCATCAACGTGTACAGCGGCAATAACAGTGCCAGTTGGCAATGTCCTGTAGTAAATGCAGGACTTACAAGCCAGTCTGGAGAACCCCCATGACAGCATATGTTCATTCAGGGTTTGATTCCAGATACGTCCAGCTTGTTTCATTCTGTACAGCCCACATACTAACTTGCATACCCAGTCTTCTTTCCCTGGTTCCTCAAAGCCGGTCGGTTGTTCCATATATTGGACCTCATTGTCAGGTAGGATGCCATACAGGAATGCTGTTTTGACGTCTAATTGAGTCGCGTCCCAGTTTTCCATTGCAGCAATGTGGAGCAAGATGCGCCATGATTCCATGCACACAGTCGGGGATGTGGTTTTGTGGTAATCCTTCCCATGGATCTGTTCATAACCTTTGAAGACTAATCACACCTTGTATCTTATCGGATTTCCATGCTCGTCTCTCTTTATCTTGAAAACTGGTTGCCTCTTTTTGACTTTGTATCCTTGTGGCACTTGTGATCATGGTATGAGTTTATACACCCCCATCTCCTTTAGTGAATTTAACTCCTCCTTGTAACCGGCCTCCCACTTTAGCACATCTGGTCCTCCTTTTGCTTCCTCCCATGTCCTGGGCTCATCATCAATATTCATCAGCAGTGGGTCAATGTCGTTTGATTGTATTGAGATAGCTGCTAGTATTCGATCAAGATCAACTGTGGGTGCTGGCACTTGTTCCTCAGCTGTGGGTGCCGGTGCTCATTCCTTGATTGTGGGTGCTGGTGCTACTTTGTCTTCTGCTCTTCTATCTGCCCTTTTTTTCTTTATCCTCCTCCCACTTTCTCTGACCTCCTCCATTGTTCTCTCCAATCTAGTCAGCGGTCTGGCTCCATCAACACTTGCCTTTTCTGTTGGTTGTCAGACACGATTTAATCGTCGAGGTGTGGTGTCCACATGGTCTCCTGGGGCGTATGGTGGTTGCTCAGCTGGGTTGGCTGGGTCTATGTTGTCAATGTCAAAGCCTATTACATTATCATCTTCTCTTCTTGGTGTCAGTGATGCATTGTTGTCGAGGTCACGTAGGCTGAGAATGGTAGGTTCTGTTGTTGGCAGTGGTGTGTTCATGATGACCAATAACTCATGTCGTTCAATAAATTTGACGTGGAAGGACTGATACACCTTTTTATTCTTGGCATCCCAGCATCAGTATGTTTTTGAGTTAGCACCATAGCCAATTAGCGTACATTCAATAAACCTAGGGTGCACCTTTGGGTTATGTGTGGGGACAAAAACAAATGCTCGGCAGCCTATCTTGCGCATATAGGAGTAGTCAGGTTGCCAATTATACCATACTTTGTATGGTGTCCTTCCTTTGAGGGACTTTGTAGGTGTTTTAGCATGTAGATGGGCAGCTGTGAGATAAAACTTGTCCCATAGGAAGTCCGGACATTTTGAGTCTATCCTCATGGTTCTGGCCTTGCCCATCAATGTGCAATGCATGCGCTCAACTCTGCCAATATGCACTGAGGTGTGTGGGGTGCCATGTTTGCCAGTCATGCCTCTCGATGCCAGCCAGGCCTTCATTTCTTTACTGGTTAGCTCGCCATCAAATCCAGTGTAATACTTCCCAACCTTCAGCCCAGTTTCAGCTTCCTGTGCTAGTTCCCAAGTTTTAAGGGCTTGAAACGCTTCATCCTTAGTGTGGAGGGGAATGGCCCATGGCATGTTGCTATGATCGTCTACTATGTCTAGTACATAGTAGTGTCCTGACCTTGACCGCACACTGACTGGTCCCATCAAGTCCGCCCACACTATCTCCAGCCTCCGTGTCGCTCTATTCCCTTCTTGCCTCAGTTTTGGAACTGTTGTTCAGGTCTGTTTACCCAAAATACAGCTGTCACACTTTGGCATTGGACGGTGAAGGGGGAGCGCACCTTTGATTCTTTGATCTCGGGCTAGCTGCAGGATGGCTTGGAAATTCGTGTGGCCTAGGTGGCAATGCCAAGTTTGCATATCAGCTGACTGCTGTGCAGCATAGGCATGTTCAGCCGTGGCATCTGATAGGTCAATGGCATACAGGTTCCTCTTCTGGATTAGGGGACCCTTGGCAACTATGGTTCCAGAGGTACAATCAATGATCATCACATTATTGTTATCGAAGCATGAGTACGTGTTGCTATTGTGAGATATCTTGCTGACAGAGATCAAGTGCACTGTAGAGTTCAGCACATAGAGAGCATTGTGCAAGCAAAGTGTGCTTCCTTCCATCATTTGTAGATATATGCTGCCAACTCCACAGGCAGAGATCACTGATCCTCCGACCCCTTTAATTGCTTTAGGTGGGATGGGTTGAAGGGCAGAAAAGTCGGATTTGTAGGGAGAGATGTGGACTGTCACACCTGTGTTGATGTAAAATGGATGGCTATTGTTGAGAGCAGCTAGCACAGTATCAGTGGCCGTCAAGTGTTTGTCCCAGTCAACTGATGCCCTGGAAGCTTCATCTTCATCAACTGTGGCTACCCATCCCTCCCATTCAGACTCATCTGCTGCAAGTAAGGCAGGTACCTTGTCGGTTGCTAACCCAGCAAAGCCAGCTGATGTCAATTCATTGCTAAATGTTTGGAATCTTCCAAGGTCACTTTCCTCTATGAGGTAAACCTTTCCTTTAGGTCCAGTCACCTTTGTGTACACTTTTGGACTTTCGGCGGTATCGTTCTTCCCCTTTGCTGGTGGTGCTGCCCCTGCCGCTCTCGCTGCCTCCCTAGCTGCCTCAAACCCTTGCTTAGCCATTGCTCCACCTGGGTGCGCGCAGTACTTTGCATCATGTCCTGCGCATGGCCTGTTGTGAGTAGCACAGGTTGAGCAGCACTTCACCCCAGCTGGGTGATTGTGTCCAAGGAGGTAAGGTTGTGTCAATCAATGTCGTCCTTTTCCTGTGGCTATGAGGGCTGCATCAGCTAATTGTGTATTCCCGCTGGCTTTCAACATTGTAAGGTTTTGTACAGTTTCAAGGAGTTTCCGAATGTTGTCTGAGGTATAGGGATTGGCCTTTGTGGCATCTGCAAGTCCTCGCGAGATTTGTGCCTGCACAGGTTTGTACTGTGGGTTACTGAGACTATTGAGGAGAATTATGCATTTGAACATGTCTTTGTTGAGCATGTTTATAGCAAAGATACAATTTACTATATCACTGATGCACGTTGCAGTCACAGTTAGCGGTTCATTTGGTGAGCATTGGATTTTAAGGACCTCTTGAATAAGTAACACAATCCTAACTGGTCCTTTCCCTTTAGCATGCGTCTTTACATGTTCATACATGCTTGCAGCCGTCTTATCGTCATCTAGGCCCTTGTATTCTGATTCATCTAGTGCTGTGAGGATCACAGCACGTGCGAGGTTGTCGTTGATCACCCAGTTCTGGTGGGCAATGGGCTCATTGCTCACGTTGGGCTGAGGAATCAGGTTTGGAAACATGTAGAACTTCAGTCCGAGCAACGATAGGTGAATTTCCAGAGCTTTAGACCACCTAGTGAAATTGGCTGTGGACGAATTTCGGTTAAACTTATCGCCCTTCCAGTCTGCTCCTCGGGCAGAGATGGCGCGAATGGAGGGTGCAGTGGCGTTGGTGGAGGACATCTTTCAGATGTGTAGGCAGGCGGCAGTGAGATAGTAGATTTTTTTTTGTCGATGGACAATAAGGCTTTCCTTCCTAATCAGGACGGAACAAAGGCAAAGGTTTTCCCGACAAGGGAATTGTGATCCAGAGAATAGCTCCAAATGGACTAGACCAACGCTATCAGCGTCACAGCAATTTAGACTATAGTTTCCAACAAGCAGCAGTACTGTGACAAGTAGCCTGCTTATTTGGGGCCCATAACCTGTTGGAACTAAACAACAGAATTCCACGCTGGTGTATAACTAGTAGACATGTAAGTATTCCTCAGAGACGTGTAAACGTGACTGTATTGAAAGTACCTAGTAGACACGTAAGTATTCTAGGTATGTTTATGTTAGTATAGTATGATATGTATGTTAGGTATGACGCACCCTCAGAGACATGTAAACGTGACTGAGGGTGCTTGTACATAGCTTGGTGAATATATATGTACGAGCGAGACAAAGCAAGCATTGGCCCTTGATGGCCCCTTTATGTGTTGTGTTCGCTGTATATCACTATATCACATCATCACACTCCAACAGAATCAGCTGCACTCAAATACCAGAAGTTTATGACAAACATTTGTAAAGAGGTAGGGAATGTTGGTAACTCTATTTCCTCTATTTCCTTTGAGACGACGCTTGAAATCCTCAGATTAATCTAAGCAAATATGTTTACGTGTTTGATAGAGATTCATGACGAATGGTTTGTCATCACAGCATGTCATATTTGTATCCGTAGTTGATCATGATAAAACAACGTATAATGTCGCTCTTGTGCAAGTTAAGAAGAAGTTCAACAGCCTGCATACTGTACTCCTGCATAGAGACATCAACCTCTGGATTGCGTACAAGACCCACCTGAAATCTGTGACTCAACCTGCACCCTTTGACCATACGAAATGTCTAAGCCAAGGTTTTGATGACACAAGCACAACCGGCAGGTATGTTATGCTCGAATGTTTCTCAAGTAAGCTTCTTTGTTGCATGTTATCCGTAGGTTCTCTGTACTCCTTGCCTTACAAGGAATTGTTGCCACAAAGATGATCTTGATAGGATTTTGCTTTTTGTATGGAATTCCAGAGTGTCTGAGAATAAATATCTCGGTCTTCACTGTACAACAGTTTGACAAGGACTTCCCAAGAAGATTGGTTTGGCAATGGGATCCTTCCTTTGAAGTAATATGCATCATCTCTGAAACCTCGTTGCATGATCATGACAGCGGTAAAAAGTGACTCCTCCTGAAGCTACAGTGCTTGAATGTGGTACTGTTGTGTTAAGATGTTCATTACAAGGTCACTATGGTTGTTGACGCAAACAAAATCAATAGTTGTGGTGGCGATGGTGGTTACGGTGGTTGTCGCGTGGGTGGTGGAGGCGGTGGAGATCTGTGGTAAATCGACTATGAGGTGAGTATTGGTTGAATAAAGGAATTCAGTGGAAACAAATCTGTATTTTCCAAACAACGGACTCTGTCCGGAGCTTTGAGAAAAGAAATCAAATCAACTATGTCAATTCTATCGTACTTGGTAAGAAAACATTCATATTTCTAACTACTTTTCATCGTCATCAAAAACATATTCGTACTCATCGTCACTATAGATGATCTCTGAGTCACATCTCGCTTTGTATGCCTCAAAAGACGTGTCGCCTACTTCTGGGGCTTTTCCGGTATGATATGAAGACCAATTAGCACAGAGAAATTTCCACACTTCCACCGCATAATCCCACTGTTGCTGTTCCGTGGCAGATCTACGACGGGTCGTCCTTCGTTTGTGTTGAAAGATGCTATCAAGAGATTTCTTCTGATCATAATCTACATCATATCCATACCAATGGTAACAACCTTTTACAAGCCACCTCTTTAATAATGCACCAGAAACTTCAAAAAATGGGACTTACGAGGTGCCACCTTCCTCCGCAGTATTTTGAACAAATAACATAATTCGCTGCACCTTAAGGTATCTTCATTCAGATCAAATATCCTGGCAGGAAACTTGAATTCCTTTTCTGGGCAATCATGAATACACGCTTGAGAAAAATCCACAAAGAATGGTTTGCCATCGAGACATGCAATATTTGTATCAAGGCTGAGGCCGAGGTTATTGTGTCTGATGCCGCTCTTGTGCATGTCCAGCAAGAGATTGAAAGCCTGCATGCTTGAGGAAAAAATCATATAAATATCTCAACAAAGAGGAATGAAAAGACTACTCACCCGAAGTCTGAAAGGCCACTACCTGTCGACCATGGCAAGTCTCTGATTGAACCAAAGTATTGATACACCGTACAAGCGCAATCAATGAATACGTCAGATCCTTTCCAAGTGAGCTTGGTTTCATACAATCCATAGATTTTCGGAATTCCTTTGCCATAGAGGGATTTATTGCCACATAGATGGTCCTGATAGAATTTAGCTTCCCGGATGTAACTCTGGAGTGTCTCAGAATAAAATTCTTCATCGTCACCATAGAGTATCTTGACGACCACGTCACAAGGCGTAGGCTCATTTGGCAGCGAAATTCTTCCTTTGAAATAGTATTCATTGTATTCGAAGTATTCGCTCATGTTTTCAGTCACATCAACAGTGGCAACAACGCCCGGTGGTGAGAGTTCGACAGAGCTGCTCTGATGGAAAGTAACGTCGTTCGAAGCTATCTTTCTCAGAAGTCGTGATTGGATATTGGAAGAGAAGTTGAGTGAGAGGGACATTGGCTGAAGAGGCTGCAGCGACTATGAGAGTATTTGTTTCGTTGTTGAGGCCTATATACATAAACCCTCAACGTTTATGTGCAATTGTCAGAAGCTTACGTAACAACGAAAAAACAAAAGACGCAAAATTGAGGAATAAAGACAATTAACTGGTCGGGAATTCTTACGATGCTCGTTCATAATGCTCCGAGGCTTTGCTGAATGTGTCAAACTTTCCACGTTATATGTTGAAGCCGTCTGCCGATATCTCACTTACATGCTTGAGGGATTTGCAACTCGCATTGTCGTAAGTGCCCTCCACCTCCTAATTCCATTCCACACATCTGTGTTCGCATCCGTTTCTGCAACCGGTCTCACTGTGCATCGCCCTGTAGATGTTCTCTGCAGGCTCCTTGTGTTTCTAAAGAATTATTAATTGTCCTCAAGCTTTGTTTCAAGTTTTCTTTTGTGGGCACAACAAGAATAGTACAACATATCCCCTCAACTGCAAGATCTTTGACCGACGGTATTTGTCCCATTTGTATCGCTCGGTTTCCCTGGCTGGGAGCTACCTCTGAAGTATCTCTCGGGAAATCTGTAGTTTGTTTGGGCTCCAAGGTAAAAAGCTTAACCTTTCTATCTTCCTCTCCTGAGGGTGAACTCGGGCTACTGGGTGACGAGGTGAAAAATAGGTCAGGTAATACTCCCTTTACCAGACAAAGCTATTCTTCTCAATGTTGTTTATTGTTTTATTCTTCTGATTTGCTCTCAGTAAGCGATACTGGTTGCCTAGAAAGCTTTTGTGCGGAATTGTTTTCCTATGCGGTGTGTATTTGTATTTCGGCTACCATTGTGTCGTGCTGCAAGTCGACGAACAGCTGTACCGGTTGAGCGACATATAAATACTCAAAATGTTTGTCAAAATGTATCAACTACTACTGCTTGCAGCACCTCCTCCTTATCATCAAATTCTACCGGCTACCTCCACGCCTAAGTCATGTCATTGTGCGTACAACTCGGATCCGAAGAGACTGGACTGGTGTCACTTCTCGATCTCCTTGAAGCCGCTTGATATTTCAGTGGAAAGCCGGAACCGTTTTGTACCACTAAAAGTACTTCAACTAGAGAAGGAAGTCTTAAAGTAGAGATAAAGCTACAGAGCATTGTGCCGGTACCAGTGTTGCGATCTGACACATAAAACACAGTAAGCACGCCACACCCTCATGATATCACACTCATCACATTTCCTTTGTACGGTGGCCACTGGCCTGGACAATGGAAATGAAGAATATAAATACAGGACACATACTATAGAGAACCCTCAGTCTATTCTGCTACAGACTGAGGGTGAGCGATACGTATACTTAATATCCGGACATTGATACTTATACTGTACCCTAGACAAAACACTTACGGTGTCTGTGTGTTCTAGGTACAAATAGAGTCTATTCTGCTACAGGCTGAGGACAAAACACTTATGGTGTCTGTGTGTTCTAGGTATAGATTCTAACAGGTTATGGGCCTGTGCTGCAATGTACAGTAAAGAGTATGAACGAATATAGGATCTGTGCCTGACAACCTACAACAAGATTGTCGACCTATTATCTCTTTGTCTGGCCAATTAGCCAAAATTCACGGATTAGCCTATGCACAACTCGCGTAGAAGATTATCCCACCTTTGTGCTGTGTCACCATTGCACCTCACTATGACCTTGCCTAATACTGAAACCTCAAAACCTACAATGCCATCCCCGATGCCTGACCAGATTGCCGAAATGAGAAAGGTAGATGCATCTACAAACCCCACTGTCCTGCCGGTGGGGAAAGTTACTGTGACTTGGACTGGACATATCCTTGATAAAGATGATGGCAAATGGTCAGAATGGTCCTATAATATGGACCTAGAGCTCTCTATGGCGCAATTATGGGAGTACGTCTTTAGCCCACCCCCTACTCCACACATGACTTTTGAGCTGCGTGCCCACCGCGCTTGGACTAACAATAATCGACTTACGTGCTCTTTCATCAAACGAGCTCTGTCTAGCTCGGAGCAGAAGCTGTGTGCAGATCAGTGGAACCCTGTGGCATTATGGGCACACCTGAAGGATAGGCATGGCAGAGCCGTCCCAGTGCAGCAAGTCCGACTGCTCCAGGAAGCTTTGACCACAAAGTGCTCTCCATCGGATTCTCTCACAAAGACAGCCGACCTGATCTTTGAAAAAATTGATCATGCCTTTGATGCCGGGGACATTACAAAAGAACTCCTGAAATCCATTGCAATCCTTTCCACACTCTCTGACAAGACTTATGCTCACATCCAATCTATTATATCATGCGACCTCACAGCTGCAGGTGACATGAAGAAGTATGGACCTCAAGACATACGGGGGTTCCTAGAAGGGGAACAGACACTCATTGATGCTGACAGAACCAACCCTACCGCCTCAGACACTGCACCAACAACTTTTACAGCGGGGACCTCGAAATATGATCGGTTGGTCTGCAGTGGATGTAAGTCCAGGAACCGTCAGAATTTCCTAGGTCATACTGTGAAATGGTGTATCCTAGAGGGTGGCGGCATGGCTGGAAAAACTGTGGAGGAGTCTCGCATGGCACGGATCGCTCACTACAAAGCCCAGCGCAAAACAAAAGGCAAGACGAAAACGACGTCAAAAGTAACAATAACACCATCCAGTGGATCTGCCTTCACAGTGGAGGGAGACTCTGATGCAATTGCTGCCTACATTGCGACACAGAAAGGATCTGTGTCCTCAGCCCCGATGACGGAGTTTGCAGGACTTGCCTCTGACACACTTCCTGCCACTGATTTGTTATCACATGCTGAGGCATTAGAATTTGACACCTTGCTTGCGTTTGAGGAGGAGCTGAGGGTAAGCGTTGACTGGCACGACATCAACCCCAAGCAAACTGGAGAAATAATACTATCCAGTTCTACCTCTCCGTTTGAAGCCTCTTCATTCTATCTTGACTCTGGGGCAACTGTACATATTTCCCCCAATCCTTCTGACTTTGTCATGTTAAACCTGATCACTGAGCAATCTATCTGTGGTGTAGGAGGATCAGCAATAGCTGCAACAGGACTAGGCACAATCCACTTACATCTAGAAGGAGGACGACGTCTCACACTCGAGAACGTTCTCCATGTTCCAAAATCAGCAGTGAAGCTACTCTCTGTTAGCAAGCTTGCAAAGCATGCAGGAATTACCACAACCTTTGATGATTGTGGTGCCACACTCGTAAAAGGAACCACCGGCTTGCCTGTTGCAACAGGAACCCTCGTCCCTCACAAAGGCCTCTACGCCATCAACCTCCACACTGATCAAACTCTTGCTGTATTTGCAAACCCAGATATCAAAACCTGGCACTACCAACTCAGCCATGCCAACTACCAATCCCTTATGCAAATGGCCCGAGCTGGGATGATTGAAGGTATGCCCAAAACTTTCCCCTCAAAACCTCCTAAATGCGAACATTGCATTCTCGGTAAACAGGCACGAATGCCAGTACCAAAGGAGAGAGAGGAGGGGATCGGGCATAAGGCAACAAGGAGGCTAGAGAAGATATGGGTTGATTTAACGGGCAAAGCGGCGATACCTTCACGTACTGGAAACATCTATATCATGAATATAGTGGATGATTACACCAACAAACTGTGGTCCATACCTCTGAAGGCTAAGGATGACAGTTTTGGTGAACTGAGAGCTTGGATCAAAGCTCATGAAAATGAAACAGGCTTGAAACTGAAAGTTCTTCGAACTGGCAGGAATGGCGAGTTTAACGGAGACATCCACAAAGACTGGTACAAATCTCAGGGTATTATACTTGAGGTTGGTGCCCCTCACACTTCGGCCCATATTGGACAAGTCGAGCGAATGCATCGCATGATCATGGGAAAAGCACAGTCAATGAGATTGGCTGCAGCATGCCCAACATTCCTTTGGGACAAGTTTTATCTAACTGCAACACACCTACACGGGATGACAAAAACTGTAAGTTCCAAAGATGTGATGCCCAATGAACTATGGTATGGCAAGAGGCTGGACTATTCTTATATTCGTGAGATCGGGTGCAGGGTTTTTGTCTTAATCCTAGGCAAGAACAACCCAAAGGTTTTTGAAAGGTTGATTGAATGCGTATTGATTGGCTATGACTCTAACTCAAAGGCGTATTGCTGCTATGACAAATCAAGGAATAAGGTCTACAGTTCCTACCATGTGAAATTCATTGAAAGCCATGACCAGACCCAAGCAGTGATACCACCGACCCTCCCCAAAAACGCTATCATCGCTGAAAATCCAACTATAGTCTCCATAGAAAAAGAATCAAAACCGACTCCTACCCCACAACATGATGAGGACGAACCTATCCAGGTCCCAGGCATTGTCAAAAACCACATCAACTATGACCTGTTGGATGATGATAGGATGCTGCCAGTTCAAGGCCAAATCCCTCCAGAGCAGACACAACTGCGACGATCAAACTGAATACCTGTACCCACAGGGAAGGTTGCACCTGAAAACCAAAGTGAAACACACACAGAAAGGGTGGTAAGAGAATCAAAAGAAGCGGCGGAAAGGATCAAGGAAACTTGAGCTGAACATCGCCAGGCCCTGGAGGACCTACAACACAATATGCCAACAGAGGATGACAACAATGTGGGCAGTGTAGAAGATCTTGATCAGATCCTGTCGGCGCTTAACATGATCGAGAGGGCACCAAATGTGGGGCCAGGAACGGACCCAGACACCCCAAAGACACTGGAGGAGGCACGCAATTCAGCAGACTGGGTGAGATGGAAGGAGTCTTACCATGACGAGCTGAATTCCTTGAAACAGATGGGGGTGTGGGAACTGGTTCCACCTGAAACAATCCCATCAGGTTACAAGATCTTCAAAGGGCAACCAGTCTTCACCATTAAACATGACGAAAATGGAACCATCACCAGATTGAAAACCAGACATGTGCTCCAAGGATTCACAATGGTCCAAGGCCGCGACTACAATAAGACGACCTCACCTATGGCATGCGCGGAATCTTGGAGAATCCTCCTCAGCTTGGCAGTGACATTAGGGTGGGATGCTACGCAAATCGATGTAAAGACGGCCTTCCTGAATGGAGTACTACCTCCCGACGAACAAATATACATGCAGCAGCCACCAGGATTTGAGGAGGAAGGGAAGGAATTGTACGTATGCAAACTCTTATGACCACTGTATGGAATGAAGCAGGCTGGCCGCATTTGGAACAAGACATTGGACAAAGTGATGAAAAATCTAGGATTTATTCGACTCAGATGCGAAGCCTGCATATATTTTTGAAAGGACGGCCAAGGAACAGTCATTACCGGGGTCCATGTAGACGATTTCCTCACTATTGCAAGTACAAAGCTAGCAAATGACATGTTCAAGGAACAACTGAAAAAGACTTGGGTAATCTCAGATCTGGGAGTACCACGACACATTGTGGGGATGGCTGTGGAGTGGGATAGAATGAACAGACAAGTATTCCTATCACAAACCACCCTTATTGATCGTCTTGTCTCTCAGTATGGCCAATCCGATGCATGCTCCCTCACACTGCCAATGGAACCTGGTCTTAAACTATGACGGGTAGATCGGTCAAAGTTAAGCCCAGAAGAAATCAGTAAAATAAGTCGTATTCCCTACCAAAACCTGGTTGGTGGACTACTTTGGCTAGCAATATCCATGCGTCCCGATATCCAATATGCGGTCCAGCAGTTGTCCCAATTCCTCGACTCATTCTCTTTTATCCACTGGAATGCGGCGATACGAGTCCTACATTATTTGAAAGGTACGAGGACTTTACGACTATGTCTAGGAGGGAAATCACCCCTCAACTTGATTGGATTCATGGACTCCAACTGGGCGAACTGTTTGGACACCCGCCAGAGCATAGGAGGTTATGCATGGTCACTGGGGTCAGGACTGGTGTCATGGGCAACTAGGAAACAGAAGACGGTGGCGGCGTCATCGTGCGAGGCAGAGTACATGGCTGCGTTCAAGGCGGCACAGGAAGGGATCTGGCTTCGAATGATGATGGATGCCCTAGGCCACACGGCAAAAGATGCCACGACTATCCTTTGCGACAACAATTCTGCGATCAATCTTTTGGAAGACCCTCTGCTTCATTCAAGGGTGAAACACATTGATATCAAGTACCATTTCCTACGTGAACGGGTAGCATCGAAGGAAATCACTCTACGATATGTCAACACAAAAGATAATGTCGCCAATATCTTCACAAAGGCTCTACCGAGCCCCCAATTCACACGACTTCGAGACATCATGGGCCTACAATAACCGAAGATTCCGCGTGAGGAGGAGTAATGCTTACGGTGAGGAGGAGTGTTGCGATCTGACACATAAAACACCGTAAGCACGCCACACCCTCATGATATCACACTCGTCACATTTCCTTTGTACGGTGGCCACTGGCCTGGACAATGGAAACAAAGAATATAAATACAGGACACATACTATAGAGAACCCTCAGTCTATTCTGCTACAGACTGAGGGTGAGCGATACGTATACTTAATATCCGGACAATGATACTTATACTGTACCCTAGACAAAACACTTACGGTGTCTGTGTGTTCTAGGTACAAATAGAGTCTATTCTGCTACAGACTGAGGACAAAACACTTACGGTGTCTGTGTGTTCTAGGTATAGATTCTAACAACCAGATCTTGTCGAACATCCGTGCAGAGCAGTAGAGCTAGAACTAAGGAGTATCTTGGTGCCGGCAAACAGCCAGTTTGTAGCCACTGTCCACCCCGCGTCCACTACATTACCGTTCAAGCGACGTCATCACCTCGAAAAAGACAACGAATCGCAATTCGAGCAAGAAAACCTCGCTCCGGTTTTCAAAATCATGGCATATCATTTGGCCTTCAAACAGATCAGAGAGGAATTTGGTACCGAGCCTAGATATGCTGACGTTTTCAAACGTTGGGCTTCTCCGGATTTCCAGAAATCTAATTTTCAGTTTTTTGCCTCCTCTAGTAAACAACCAGTGCACATCACAGACTTTGGCATTTACTCCTGCCTCCCGGGAAAGGCTAATCTACTTGATGCCGATTCTTTCGTTGCCAAAGTAGTCATCGAAGTGAAAACTACCAAAGTATTTACGGAAGATCTTCTTGAAGACCTCACAGCCTGGTACGAGACTAACGGTATACACTATGCACCTGGATTAGCAATCCAATATGTGTGGCCAGAGACCGCTTCTAGTAACATCACTGATGATGCTGGTGGAACCGGTGACGTCGCTCAGCAGACGCGGGATAAGATCCTTCGTCAGGTGTGTCAATTATTTTTACTTATTCACCATCAACACATCCAACGCAATGACAGATTTGGGGCCAAATGATACAAGAGGGTGTCATGTATGCCGTACTAACGAATGCTACTAGTAGTTATTACTTCTTCAGACGACTTGATGATAGCGGGGACTTATATATATCCCCTCGATACAAGACGTCTGATAATCTGTCACTTTATGCATGGCTATCGGCGGCATTCGAGATCCATGGCGTCAATCAAGGCA
>QLON01001012.1:0-11889 GCA_003313675.1 Termitomyces heimii
CATAACTTTGGGAAAAGGATTGGCTCTAAGGGTTGGGTGTGTTGGGCCTTGGTCAAAAGCCTTGGGACTCAGCTGGGACTGCTTAGGGGGCAACTTCTTCATGGACCTGGCTAGGACCTGATGGTGGATGACCTTAGCTGTCTTTTGGAGCATCTGGCACACACTTAACAACCGACTTAGAACTGGTATGGACAAGGGGAATCTGACTGTCTAATTAAAACATAGCATTGTGATGGCCAGAAAGTGGTGTTGATGCAATGTGATTTCTTCCCAGTGCTCTAAATGTCAAAGTGAAGAAATTCAACTAAGTGCAGGTAAATGGCGAGAGTAACTATAACTCTTTTAAGGTAGCCAAATGCCTTGTCATCTAATTAGTGATGTGCATGAATGGATTAACAAGATTCCCACTGTCCCTATCTACTATCTAGCAAAACCACAGCCAAGGGAATGGGCTTGGCAGAATCAGCAGGGAAAGAAGACCCTATTGAGCTTGACTCTAGTTTGACATTGTGAAAAAACATAAAGGGTGTAGAATAAGTGGGAGCTTCAGCGCCATTGAAATACCACTACCTTTATCGTCTTTTTACTTATTCAATGAGGCAGAGCTGGGATTAACAGTTCCACCTTTTAGCTTCAAGGTCCTTTATGGGCTGATCTAGGTTGAAGACATTGTCAGGTGGGGAGTTTGGCTGAAGAAAAAACAAAAAGACTTATATGATAAGGATATTTTAAATCTTCAAAACTGTTGCAAAGAAGAATTTGCTAATATAGTGAACAAAACAAAGGAAGAATTGCCTCCATAATAAAAGGTGAATTATGACATAAATTTTATTGATAATATTAAGATATATAAATACCATTTGCCATGCTGCCTGTAGGCTCTGCAAAATTAGTTTTGCAAGAAAACTAATTAGTATATCAATGTGCAATAGTAGAAAGTTAGGCCAGTAGCACAAGTCATATCTTTATTATACATCCTAAAAAAAGACAAAATATTGCAGACAGTATTGGATGCAAGACAATGCAATGATAACATTATTAAAAATGTAACACTATTACTAAATCAAGACATTATTCATAAAAATGTTGTAAAAGCAAAGTATTGGTCTAAATTAGACTTAATTAATGTATACAAGCAGGTATATATTTAGATGACAGAAATTCCAAAGTCATTGTTTTTATTCTAATGGAAACATTTGTGAGAAATATTATGCAAATTAGAAACTGCAATGTACTAGCAACATTTCAAAGGTTGATAATCTCCATATTTCAAGATGTTATTGGAAAATTTATACACATTTACTTAGACAATATATTCATATTTTCAAACTCTATTAAAAAGCACTTGCATGTCATCTTTGAATAACTATAGAAGTAGCAGCTCTATTTGAAATGGAAGAAATGCAAACTATATGCAGAGAAAGTGGATTGCCTGGGGCATATAATTAATGATAAGGGTATCCATCATAAAACAAGCAAGATTGATAGAATTAGAGAGTGGCAAGTGCCATAGAAATATAGCAAAATTATAATAATATCTAGTAATTTGTGGGACTGATAAACTATATCAGCAACTTTTTGCCAGCTATATTAGTATATATAGAGCTATTCATAGCCATGACTCAGAATAGTGTATCATTCCATTGAAGGCTACTGCACCAGCAGTGCTTTGAAATTATCAAACAAATCTGTGCAAAAATACTAATTATTTAACTAATTAATTCAACAATGCAAAAGCCCATTTAGCTTATCTATAACACTTTAAAAATAAGCATAGAGGCAATGTTTGGTCAAGAACCAATATAGCAGACCTGCTAACTGGAAAGATTCATATTTAAGAAGTTTACACAGCTTCTAAATTATAAGGACTTTTTTCACTTTTATTTTATTTTTTTATATTGATATATTTTCTTGTACATATAATGCACATGTAAATATCATATTATTTGACTGCTTAGCAATTAGCTAAGCAGTCCTAATTTTATCTTTTGCTTATATATAGAAAAATTCAACAATTTAGAAATATCTGCAACTTAAGGTATTATAAGTTCATAATGCTATTACCTTTTCAGTATTTAATTATTAGCAGAACTCTTTCTCTAACTTAATAACTATTGCTTCATCTACATTAGTTCAATACCTCACTTTTTATTTACTATAGTTACATTATATTAGCATTATTTCATATAGAAACACTTATTACTATCATTGACTTTTAACAATCTCTGGGAATCTATCTGCACTCTTCTCTATAATTTAGTACTCAGCTATTCTATTACTTTATTACATATATTGCTTAAGCTTTGTTATTTATATAGCCAAACTTAGTAAACTCTCTTCATTCTTTTTTAGAATTATAATTAATTAAAAAGTCTATTATTTTCATCTCTTCCTTCTATATTACTGTCAATATGCATGTGTTAAGCAAACACATTGTTAAAAGGTCTAAACTGCCACTTTATAAAATTATTTATTCTACAATCATTGTTTAATATAAGAGTAACTATATATATTCTGATATGGATTTATAAGGCAGGATGCTAGTTTTTGCCTTTCTTTTCTTTCTCTATTTTATTTTATTATTTTGCTTTACTTCACAACTCTTATTTTATAAAACTTGTAACTGTAAATGCAATTTTTGAAGGCCATGGCTCAGTTATATGGCTAGTAGAAGAAGATTCAAAGTATATTAATAAATTTTAATAGAAAAAGATCTGAAGAAAACAAGTTTAAGGGTTATTTAACTATTATGTATCATGAGACATTATAGTATGACACTGTTATATCATGATCACATGGTTACCAAGTCATGGGTTTGTGTGAACTAGATCTAACTAATAAGAAAATCAGGCTCTACAACTAATAAAGAAGCCAATTTCCATAGCCTAATCAATAAAAAAGTTAATTCCCATGATTTGGCTAGTGAGGAGTTTGATAAATGCAGCAACAAAGTGGATGAATTAAGATAAACTAGTGTGGAATTTGCAAGAAAATACAAGCTGAATAATCTCTAAAAAAGTGGTTTTTTGACAATAATAGTTTTATAAGAGAAATATGTAATGAGAATGCCATTACTTTCTAATTGTGCTACTTAATAATAATAATTATTATTACTATTTTACTTAATTAGTTTATTGTAAATACATTGAGGATATGATTATATAATTTCAATTGTTTTTATATTGTGTTCACTATAATCAAATCCAATATACAGATTTTGACTTATAACACTATATAAGAAGATACTTATAACAAACTATTACATCAAGGCAGCAAGGCAAAGGTTGCTGCAGAGAATAAGGCAGAAGAAAGTGCAGGAAGAGAAAAAGAGCATTGAAAATATTCAAGTTAAAAAATTGAGTTTGAGTTCAGATAGAAGTCTAATAAAAAATCAAGAGGCCTGCTACAAAAAGAATTATTCTATTTGCAACTTAAGACATCACAAGTTTTTAACATTGTTACACCTGTCCAGCCATTCATAAAATAGTTTGCAATAATATAGAATGTTTTGGATAATGAAGATAGAACACTAAGAGCTGACCATGAAGGACAAAAGTGGAATACATAGAGAACAGTAACGCTTACTGACAAAAGACTTGTTATTATTAGCCAGCAATTAAGTGTACATTTATGTAAATATGTAACCACCACACCCTCTTAATGGAATTTATGAAATCTAGAGGTTTCTAGGATTGAGATTCTCCGGTCCTTCCGAAATAATATGCGTCCAATGTCTTCGGCCAGAAGAGGTAGATCGAACGACCAAAGGCGCAAGAAAAGCTCAAGGCCCGGAGAAATGTGGAGTTGATGTACCGTGACAACATTTGAACGGAGGTGACTTGTTCTTCCAACTTTAAGAATTGGATCTTGTTTATTCACAAGGGCCTTCTGTTGTCCTGCCGCATACACAGAATATCCGTGGGGCACATCCATAAATCGCACAAGATGCGGTGGATACTCAACATTGTGAGGAATCACTAGATGGTAAACTATCTGTTTGCAAGTCAACACAAGAAGAACCGCTTCATTGTCCTGAGTCGATTGATGATGATTAAATTGATGCTCTCCATGATTATCAATTGCTACCCAACGTGGTTCGGTCGGACTCTGGTGGGAAACAGGCGCGGTAGGTTGATCTTCGATTATTGTGCCTATATCGTATATGAAGACGTTTTTTAGGGAGACAAAAGCCAACCGATTTCCTGCAAGCAGTGATACAGAAATCTGAATAACACATATGACCACTTTTGTGTACATTGGATCAAGGAACCTCGCGCACCGGGTAATCAGAATTGTCTGGATCATTAGGGAAAATGATCTTTCTCCAATGCACAGACGCCGTAGAAGACTTCCAGTCAAAAATTTCAATGTAGGACCGAAACAAAGAGGTATACATGAGTCTGGCGAGCAGACAATTAGAAAGACTGACAGATAATACGCTGGTCAAACGCTCAGTGGCTGGAAAGGAATTCAAAAGGTGTGCTTCCAGAAATGCAGAGGACCCATGTCCGCGCAGGTTGACACACCAGATCATGAGATCAAGAGAACCATTTAAAGGCTGTTCTAGAGTGTTGATCGGGCTCAAGTCAACATCACTCGCGTTACGCATCAGACTGAAATACAACTGACGATAGTATTCTGAAGGATAAGTGACCATGAAAAACTTTGACGTTGGACTTGAGTAATCAATGCCAACGGCAACGCGATATAGTAGTCGGCTGTTAGCGTCATCACGCGATTGTATCAATAAAGTGCTTCGCATCCTGGGATGTTCAAGGTCGTGGCACAAAACTGACCCGTCGCACATAGTGGTAAGAAGCCAGCGTCCACCTGGGACCAAAGTCATCGTGAAGTCATGGTCCAAGGATATCACGCGTCCTTGAACGGTATGACTTTTAGATTGCCACTCCCAATCAGCACTTCTTCGTTGCAACACCCAAGACTCCAGTTCCAGAGGCGAATACACATCTACCGGTTCTTCCAATCTCATCCTGAACCTTTGCTCTGCCAAATAACTTCGATAGTGGTGCGTCCACACTACCCGTGTTCGTGACGCGTCACTTAGCCGTTTGCAAACCTATACCCACTGATCCATTTCTTTGGTTGTGTATCGAAGATCATTTTAACACACCTGCCTCATGATAAGCAAGTCACGCCAGTGGGCATGCTTCAAAATCTCGATCAGAATTTCGAAAGGCAGTTCACTGAACGATTGTCGGAATTCCTGGGTTTATCAGCATCATGAACTTTCAAGTGAATGTTTGACATACTTTGCTTTTCCAGGAACTCGCGCTGACCAGTGATGAAGGAATCCATTTCAGCAGTCCAGTGCCAAGACACCGACTGCCCAGTCCGAGAAAACTAGAAGGAATGTCTTTGGGAAGACTTTGATGCGGCTCCACAGTTCTCACTAGATCTAATCTGCTGTTATTTACCATGCGAGAAGAGAAAATCGATTCCGTAGGAGATGAACCTTGTGTCAAAAAATTGAACCTTTGTCATACTGTCACGTGATCCACACTGTTCTTCAAGGCTGAGATTCAATCGGCGATGCATAGAGTCAAAAGGAGGTGGGATGGAACGTTAACGACAGATATCTGCTAAGTTTCAGCTTGGGGTTTCCGGTGTAAAAGCCGGTCGGCACTTAGGAGAATACTGTAGCGCACTATATACGATGACCCTTGTACTAGGCGCTGAAATAAATAACCCCCCACAATGGGTGCGGTCTTGAATCTTCGAAAAATGCATAAAGTTCCTGAATGATTCGGACAATGTGATGGGGGATTTCCCGGGGTTAATGCTATCCTTTCAACTCGTCACAAATGGCCACTGGCCTCTCCCATTGTTGTCCTTCCTTTGACCTTGTCACTATTTAACTGCGAGCGCGGCGTCGTCGACCTCATTGTCTCACACTGCGCTCGCAGGTAAGTTTTCATACCCACTCTATTACTTACATCGTCTCGCACTGCGCTCGCAGTGTTGCAGTACTTTAGACGCCCACACATACACACATCATTTCAGATCTTGTAGATTGAGTACAAACCAAATCTATTGACTTTGAAAGTGCATGAGAAACTCCTCACTACCTCCTAGAGCTCCAGACGGTTGTTTCACTAGTTCCTCCATTCATATAATGACCCCCTCCCCCCTGCATCATCCGAGATTGCGGCCCTCTCAGCCAAGGAAGTTGCTGAGATTTGAAACTCTCATGTCCAGTTCCAAGTGCCGATAATGCAGCTCATTGCTAAAGTTGACATGCACCCAGACCAACAGCCATCTCCAGCTCCCTTGCCTTCAAGTGCAGTCCTGTCTGGACTTGTGCAAGCTCTCAATATGTTTGTGCCTCCAATTCCTGCATTATGAGTAAATGGTGCATTCTTTACCACTCTCCTTTCCTTCCACACTTGTTTATCTGATGTCAACACATCTGTACTTGCAGCCATCATTATGCATTATTTCAAGGCTGCAGACATCCATAAACTTGACCTGACCAGTCATGATAAGGATACAGCTTACACATTCAATGAATTAACCAATTGGTTTGAGATCAGCCACATGCAGCTAAAGAATACAAGACAGCATTCTCAGTACTCATCTCCTTCAAATCTTCAAATGTAGTTTTGAATCTTTGCTTTTCATGTTAACAATGCAGTGGCAACAGACACCTTTTGAGCATATACTGAGCAGTGTCATGACTCTACCACAATCTCCTGGGTAGGGCCACACTGACCCCCACTTTTTCCTCTTCCAATCTTTGACATCACTGATTCAATCACCAGGATCACTGAGCTTCTCTGTATATGCTATGATTTCTTTGTATATGCCATGATAAACCTGCAATTCTGCACAAACTCCAGCACCCTCATGCTAGGTTATGGCAATACATGGCCATGAACAGCAATCCAGTTTACTATAAATACTGCACTTATCAACTTAGTACACATCAAATAAGGTCTCCCTCCACTTCAGGTTTCAGTTTAGTGCACTTACATCACTCTAAGTTGCTAAACTTTCTATGTCTCTTACCATCTCACTGTTACCATTTGGGTAACATTTTGTCTCTATGTGTTAAGTCTATATTAGTGACATTTGTTACCATTGTTGCCAAGTACTTATGGCTAGGCACTGATTATGCTAAGCACACACTCCTTTCTGCATTTCCTTACCACACATTGATGAGTTTTTGGAAACTGTCCAGTACTCTCATTAGTAAGCCTGAATACTAATCACTTAAAGCTTTTGTCAATTTGTCTTCATTGCTTTCCACATCTGAATTACCATGAGCTCCCTTGGCTTGGAAAATCTGGGAATTCTTGAAATTGATTCATGTGTGTATTAATGAATAGTATTTTACACCTAAGTAGCTAACCTATTACTTCAAGCTATCACAGCACAATTCACAGCAAGCTCCATCCTTTCTCTCGTTTTGTCTATCATTGTGCTCAAATTAAAACATGCCAGCCGAAGTCACTCCAAAGTTCATCTATCTTGTAGCAAAAGCCAAGACGCACTTCGAACTCTGTCCCCTTATCGGCATTTCCTGAAGGACACATGTTCTCTTATCGCAAAATCGATTCAGGCCCATTTTCACATGGCTCCCAACAATCGATGCCATTTGTCTGTTTCATTCTAGCCTCTCACATTGTCCTTGTGTGTGGTTTGATGACGTGTCGGACTCCTAAATCTGTGAGTCATTTCCTGACATCTCGGTCATAGGATCTACCGTGAAACGAGACATCAGCACTCAGGTACGACTTCAAATTGCCATTTGTCCTCGATTCAAAAAATAAAATAAAATAAAATAAAGAAAGAAAAAGAAAAAAATAAACACCAATACCAATACATACGCTCAAGGTGCGGGGGTCCCTAAGTGGACATATGATGGTCGGTTGCCAGGCAGATTAAACGGCGAATTTTTGTAACATTTATTGATCGATTAATTATGGCTGCATTGCGTGCACGTTTTTGGTCCCAGGGCGACCCCTCTACTCAACACGAGTTCTGTAAGTGACTCGATTTCTTGATTTACCGGTCAGGACGTGATCGTTGCCCTTTATCCAACTTCATCAGCCCTGTCCAAGCGCCTTGTGTCCTCTCTTATCGGTCTCCTAGAAGGTTTATCACATTTCACCGAGTGTCTGACTATGATTGCGCAAGTTTCTTATGTCCTTTCCGAAGCAGGCTGACGGTGTAAGAGGATGCTTTGTCACATTCTATCTTGCGGACACAATACTTTAATACTGCTACTGTCTGATGTACGGGTCCGAATCCAATCTACAGTTCTAATTGTCAAGGCAACGGAACAGCCAGAAAATTTGGGCCAAAGTAAACCTTGAATCGAACCATCGCCGTGTTGTTGCATTGTAAACACATGGTTGGCCTTTACAATGGTAGCCGCTGTGGACGACCTTAGGACCTTTTTTGGGGCAGTCATCCGAGGAATAAACAAACATGTTCCTGATGCATAGGAGTCTGACCTTCGTTCCTCATGGGGCGCTTCAGACCTGCAGGGTTCGTGATACGAAGCGCAAGTCAGCATATGGACGAGCGGTCTCCTTAAAACATCAGCTCAAAGTATTCCTATCATCGAACTAGCCCTACCCAACTTCATGTCCAACTCTACTACCGCGTTTAACCGCCACCATGTTACTTTGCCGTCGGCGAAGAAGCATAAACGATCGTCCAGTGGGGATCTTTCTGCAGACGAACTTAACTCCCTTGCGGATGTACTGCTGACCATTCAGAAGAAAATAATAGAGGTTCAGGATCGATATCAGTGGGAGAACCTCGAAGAGCTCAACCATATCTTGGATGAAACTAAGGTTGTGACTCAACAGGTAAAGACCTTCCAGTCCCTCAAGGAGGAATACAAAGATGCTGTGGTAATCATCTGCTCCATCATCCAACACTGAATGGGAACTGAGTGTCTCTATTTCTAGATTGTCTCGCTATCAAACATGGACGTGCATATTCTGACAGAGAGGCTGGGCTTACAAGAAATAAAGAAGGTTGACGTAAATGGCGGCAGTCCAGTTGTCTTTCTTGAAAACCTACTCCCGGCCCTGAAAGCTCAACCAGCGTCTTATCAACTTGACACTATTACGGAAATTGTTAATTGTCATTGGGACAATCGATATCTTCGCCAGACCTTGCAGACAGTTAATGAACATGTTAACCAAACGGTTCGCCATTACTTTTGACTTGTCGATATACTAATTGAATTGATTCTGAATCAAGTCAGAGGCAGCATCTAGAATCATCATCGACGCGTGGCTTTTACAGTGCATCCAGCTAATGGAGAGCATCGATAAAAGATATAGAAGCGTACTCTTCCCGGAACTTTTGATCTGGTCCCGCAATTCTGAAAATGACAACCCGCCAGCTATTAGATACAGAGACCAGGTGACGCTTCTCGCAGGAAGTGCTGACTATGGATTCTTAAGCATTTTACCACATCAAGGCAAATATGTATCCGACCAAAGTGAGTACCCGTAAGCCGCCACTTAATCATAGTAATCTGATTACCCTTGTCAATAGGAATACAATCTAACCTGTTGATGAACGATAATGCAGCGCGTAGCTTGCAATTCTTCACCACTAGTGATAATCTCACCATCCACGAGGCAAAACGGGCGAGTAAATGCCTCGAAGATTATGAAGCACAAGTGATCGCGCAATGCCTTGCAATGTAAGTTCTATCACTTCATGTATCAAGCTATCCGATATACTCAATCAAATAATTGGTAGTATGGCAAAATTGAAGTGCGTAGGGACACTATTTCATTTTTTATCTGCAGTCGTGTCCATCGTTGGCTGAAACATCTACTCTAGGGCTAGTGATCAGATCGTCATGCACAACCTTGCATTCTCTCTTACAAACGGAGGAGTCTGGCTCTTCGGTGTAGTGAACTCAGAGGGAAAGACATGTGTTAGGACCACTGAGATATGACTAAACAAAGATATCGGAAGCCCAGTGGAGAGGATGGAGATACATGATGAATATCTTCGTTCCTTAATGACTCTTATTTTGATTTGGGTAAGTACCTGCACCTAAGGGAAAAGTACATATCACTGATCACTGCATTGTAGAGCACGCAAAGAGCAAATGTTATTGAAGCGGCGATGAACACTCTTCAATAGTAACTCGCGATACTAGATGGTAGACCTGATTAATTTTTACATTAGAGCTTGTAAAATTGATACAGAGACAACAATTCAGAGTTCATAGACTAGTTTGCATTGATATATAAATAAAAGAATTTTAAGAAATCTAGTAGGCTGTGGTGAAACCTATACTTTATTACACTAGACGTACAATAAGTCGGTCCTCAGCTCAACGAATAGTTGACTGAGTGGATAGTTACCTAGCCAGACAATAAGTAAGTCTAAGTAGCGAATGTTAGTATGGTTACTATGTTGGATGTAATAATGACTTACCCTCAGCTCAAGAGATAGTTGACGGAGGGATTGGTCCTGCAGGAATCTGTCTATATATATATGTTGTGAGTTTATGTTGGAACTTATGCTAACAGCAGCAATCTATTTGGTGTGACCAACACCTATGAAAACACTCGTAAGTGGTAATCTAGGTACAGTAAGTTAGTGTGATGTGTTCTCGACTAAGCATCTGCCAATCAATGGCACTGAACCGAGAACGGCTTCGAGTCTGCAAGAAAGTGCCAAAAAAAAGTCATATAGTATATATGCATGTTGCGCAGAGGCCTTCGAAAATGCTCCTTACCCCTGGAACCCGCATTTACGACAATCCAAAGTCCAAGAGAGTCAAAGTTAGCATGACAAATCATTTGCATTCAAATGTTGTCGCAACACATTGACTCCGCATTTCTCCAGGTCTTTGGCTGATGTTGAACCCATTGTCATCAGGCAGGCAACCTGTTGGGATATTTCGTAACAAGGATGCCATCAACCTCGACATATAAAATGGTTCGACTTCATCGCTCTCTGTCATCAACCCTTCAAACTTTATCAACCCTTTCATATCTCTTCAATCTTTAATTACTCACACCTTACCCTGAACATAAACTGTTAGGATTGAAATGTGATAGTGTGACGAGGTGATGGGGTGCCACGAACCGATGCCAAAGCCACAGTGTCCTCAACCGGGCCACTAGCCCTGCTTTGTGCACATCAACTCATATATCAGCATCCATACACAAAGTATCCTCAGTTACATTACACGTTCTGAGGGTATGTCAACTATATCTTATGCACTTGGAGTAGGGCCGAGATGTCCATTATTATCTTTATAGTATTCTTATAATTACTCTTTGTTCAATTTATTATCTCTGAACCATTGTTAAGCTTACATCTATACAGATATATATTATACTATGCTCTCAATCAACTATACAATTAAACTGAAGTTTATTTACTGCAACATCAGTGAGAATATAGTTGAGCTTCTGACATAACAGAACAAAGACCAATCAAATATCTTGAACAAAATGGTTGAAAAAGTGTTTAAATAAGTGCTTAGCACTCAGAATGACATTTTTCTTTCCATTTTAGAAACAAATATGAAAATGAATTATATAAAGACAGTTATCATTTTTGATTTTTTCCATGCATATCCTGCACTCTCACCACCATCACTGTCCACTGTACAGGTGAGTGTGTGGTTGCTCTCTCACACCATGATCTTACAGTCCTTTGCAGAGTAGTAGATTCACACCTTGTGAACTTGATCAATTGGCATTGTACACTACTCTTCAAAGTAGGACTCTCATATCATGTTGTTGTAAGGGCAACCTCTGGAGGCTATGGCTCAGTCACACAGCTGGCAGAGGGAAATCCAAAGTGTATTAGAATATGTACTGACAATATTATAATAACTACTCACCTGGCAGAGGGAAATCCAAAGAGAACAAG
>QLON01001012.1:12053-35474 GCA_003313675.1 Termitomyces heimii
ACTCCGGCTTATGTAAGCAGCCTGGAAGCGGTGCTGGAGGGTCCACACTTGTCTGGATGATAGCTAAAGAACATGAGAGAAGATAGAAGAAGTAAGAAATGAATGAAAGAAGAGTGAAGGGATAAGAAGTGAAAGAAGAAGGAAAGGAAGGAAATGAGGAGTCCCCTGACAGTTGTTTGATGAGATTCATGACTCATCTCTCATTACAGAACTTGCTCATTTTTCATTTGTAAAAAGAAGAAATTATTATAACTTTGGCAAGTTTTATTTTCATTGTAAACCAGAATACTTGATGCATGCACTTTATGGCTTGCTCACATACAAGTTCATTTTCATTCTAGTTGTTTGATCCTTTATTTGTACTTTCCATGCATCTTTTACTTGTTACCTCATCATTGAATCTCTTCACATGATACAACATGCTAGAAGTCCTTCGGCTAATATCCATAATGCTTTTGAGGTCAAAATTGAGCATTTACATGTCTGAGCTGAAGCTTGTCAAAAATTGGTTGATGAAACAGTAAA
The DNA here is from genome assembly GCA_003313675.1 of Termitomyces heimii. Classification (NCBI taxonomy): domain Eukaryota; kingdom Fungi; phylum Basidiomycota; class Agaricomycetes; order Agaricales; family Lyophyllaceae; genus Termitomyces; species Termitomyces heimii. The sequence continues at coordinate 12,579 of QLON01001012.1, forward strand.
AGGATTGAAATCTTTTGATGCCTTCATGCAAGGCCTCAAGGACCTTGGTCTTTCATTAACTGAGGCAAAAGACTATTTTGATGAAGTTAAACAGCAAGTCAAATTGTATAATGCAAAGGCTAGACAACCTGATTCAAGGGCTTCCCATGAGCAAACCTCAGAAGGACTCAATGTTGATCAAATTGAGGCTTTCCACCAAGAACAGAATACAAATATGCTCAAATGTACAAGAGCCCACAAGGATGCTGTGGAATCTGCTGCATGGGTGGCATTACATGAAAAATTGGAACATATTTCAACCTCATCATCTTCTGAAGCATTTACATTGAATCAAATTGCAGCACTCTTTGGGGAACCCAGAGTACTTGAATCATCACTTATTCCTTGTTCAGTTCTTGAAGCAGCTCCTCATTCCATTAATCTTCAAAGTAAATTGTCAATTGACCCTCATATTGCTAGGACTTGGAAACTCTGCCAAGGATATGCTAAGGAAAGGATGGTCAATTCTCTCATTAGCCTTGATCAATCACAGCCTTTCAAAGATTCAATTTCAAGAGCTATGTGGAAACTCATTATATTGGATCATTTTGTGGATTTCAAGAAGTTTTATGCTATAATAGGGCATGGACATGATCATCATAATAAACCAAAAGATTTTGGAGGGGGCTTTTCAAGAAAGATCAATGCAATTGCAAAGTTTCTAATATGTTCTGAATCTGATTGTACAAGAAATTTTGACACATGGAGGGTAGCTGTTTTACTCTTTTACCTGCATTGAGAGATGGAGTTGTCAGTTTACAGGAATAAAATCATTGACTTTTGTCACTCAATCTCTAATAGAGCAGCTATTTCAATTTGTTTCAATGTAGATACTTGAATTTGCTATACTTGTAACCATTTCTGTATGGATGAACAGAATAAACTATATATTCCTTTCCTTGCTCAACTCCTTAGCATGTTATTTTTGTCAAGAATTATGAGTATTAAGTGTAGTGGGTCTTCATTACAGTCAGGTGCTCACCAGCAGCATTAGATGCCAAAATAGCCCCTCCTCTTCCTACTCTACCTTAGTATCTGCTTGATAACTCAATTTATTAAGCCACTCTTCAGGCATCAAAGAATAATATTCAAGTGGAGACCCCTTTTAATGTTGACAGATTTGAGAGTATTGATGCAAAATTAGGTTATTTGAATTAGTCTGAATAGAAGCAATCACAAATGAACCAGCTTTCACTAAGTTCTGGGGCTAAATTACACTTTACAAAGTACTTTTATGAATTGTGCCTTGGGGCTAAGATATCCACTCTCTGGGGATTCTAAGCATGGGCAATCAGCAATCTGCTAAATGTTACAGAATCCCCCTCTATTTATGTTATTTCCCCTCCCTATGATGTGTGACATTTTCTGGTTATTTTGAGTTATTTTCCAGTTATTAGGCCTCCATTTTCCAGTCCCAAGAGACTTGGTATAAATTTTTCTGGCCAAGAGAGAGTCCTCCAATGTTTTTGGTGCTCTGATTCTATAAATCATTAATATCTCCTTCAGTTCCTTACTAGATTGATTAGACCTTTCTGGTGATACCAGACACAATGGAGTTTGATGGCCTTTCTGTCAAAATATAAGCATCTTATTAACACCTGCTCAATTTTCCTCAACAACTAAATTTAGCTTTTCCCATCAAAATCCTGATCTCTCTATCAGTTCACCATGGAATGCCTTTGGACAACTCTCATTGTGTGTGGATTGATTAGGCAATCAAAACAATACCCAATATGTAAGGGTTCACATGTATTCCCACTGAGATATGCCCATTTTATTGTTAAGGTGTGATGCTTTCTTTAAAATAAGTCACCTGATCTCCGGAAACCTGAGCATAGTCACATGATCATGATCACATGACTAATTTGGGTGCACATGTCACCTGATTATAGTTACATGATTGATTTGGGTGTGCATTAGATCAAAATACTGATAAGCTGATTTCTCAACATCTAGGCCACTGATAAAGCTGATCTAATATGATACAGAGAGGGCTTTTTTTAAGGTGGTTCTGACTATGTTATTTGCCTACAGTTTTCAGCAGAACTGCTTATAGTTTTCAGCAGAAGTCTGTTTTATTCAGACTTTTTGATGATCAATAGCTTTATCTTATCTCATTGTTGAGACAAACATATCAATAGAGATGAAGATAAATGCAATGAATAAGACAAGGCAGAGACAAAAAAGAACTTGAGAAGAGAGACAAGATAAATTTAGAAAGGAGATAAAATAAGATTGATAGAAATAGAGACATGGAGGAGATTGAGAGCAAATAGAAAGACTAGGGAAGTGTGGGCAAAATAATATTAAGACTACCATACTGATTATGAGGCTACTTCCTGAGTACCTGCAGAGTATCTCAAATTTTGGGAGTGATTGTATATTGGAGGAGATTGAGCCTTGGCATAATCAGGCAGTGGGACAATTGCATAGAAGTTGAGAGTTGCAGGGCAATTATGCAGAGCAGTATTTATTTGGTGTCAGGAGTGATCTGGCCTTATTGGGGAAACTGGACATTGTTGAGTTGTTGAGGAATGGTGGCTTTGGGAAAGCCCAGTGATTGGATCAGTAATGTTTAGGTATTGGAAAAGAAGGGGGGTGGGGGTCAGTGTGGTCATGCCTAGGAGAGTGTAGTGGAGTCATAACAATTAGGAATGGCATTTGTATATGCTAGCAATGGCTTTGTCTATTAGCTTGCTTTTTAAAATACAAATAACAAGATAGACATCTTTTTTCTTAAACTAATAGCCATCTTATCAGCCATTCAAGATGTTGCATCTTTCAACCATCCACCTTGCCAACTCCTCTTATTCATAGATAGCTTGGATTCTGTTGCTATTTTTAACACCTTAGGCACATTACAATCTCTTTACAACTCTGTAATTTGAGTAGTAGCAGGCATCATCATATTTATAGGAATCAATTTAAAAGTTTGTCACATAGCAGGAAATAACAACATCAAGGCCAACTTCCTTTCTTATCTTCTCTTTGAAGAATATAAAAGAAAATTTCCTGCTAACCACTTTGCACTTTTGAACTTTTATGGGACTTACTGCCAACATGATGGAATAAGTGCTTTTAAGTGCACTGGGCAAATTGTTATCATTGATGGTCTACCCTCCTATGGCATTAAAGGATCTTAATGTGTTGACAATGCATTTACAGGTAAATGCCATAGAAAAATCAACAGCAACTAGTTATGCAACAGAAGCACACAATTATATCAATTTTTGCATCAAACACAATACTTCTATTAATATAATACCTCAGACTTTTATTATACTACATTGCTTACACTTCAAAATACATTGCATCTGGTCTAAAATATCTTTCAAGCCTTTGACACTTTGTCAGAGACATATATCCTGACTTTGATAAAAATAGATCTTACTCACTTGTACAAGCTACAATTTAAGAATTAAAGAAAGTATGTGCTGATCCCATACATTATAAACAACCACTACAGCTCTTTTACCTAGCAGCATTTATGAATGAGGCAAAATAAACAGGCACCTATAATGATTTCTTATTTGCAATGTTGATGTTATGCTGTTTTTATGCTTGTCATTGGTCAGGCAAGCTAGTGAAAAAGTCAAAATCAAACACAGACTGGCATAAAATCATTAAATAGTCTTCACTTAAGTTTTTTGCAAAATATACAGATTACTATTTACTCTATCACTGTAAAGGTGACCTCTGGAGGCTGTGGCTCAGTTACACAGCTGGCAGAGGGAAATCCAAAGATGTATTAATAAAGGTAAAATAGGTACAAATAATGAGGTGCTAACCTGGCAGCAAAAAATCCAAAGAGAACAAGTCTAAGGATTCACTCTGCCCATTAATAGAAAATATTCCAAGGTTGAGTCATGTGACTGTCATATGTGATGTCACACCATGATGTCATGGTATGACATTGTCACATTGATGTCATGCAGTGTGATTAATGTGACCAATGTCATGGTCATGTCACAAGTTACATGGCCACCAGGTTATGGAGGCCATGTAAATTGGATCACTTTTGATGAAGGCTCCATCAGAGCCCTTGTTAAAAGTGATCCATTTCTCACAGTCTGGCATTGGCTCCCAACCAATGAGGAAGTTTGTTTTCACAGTCCAGCCAGTGAGGAGTTTGACAAAGGCACTCAATAATAGGTGAATTAGAGTAAAAAGGCCTGAAAATTGGAAGGAAACATGGGCTAAGGCACCTCCAAATGGGTGGTTCCCTGACAATCACAAGGCTGATCTTTTTAATCATGGTATCAACATCTTCTTCACTAATTAAGATATAGCAGATCCTGTATCACTTCTTTGTGAATATGTGCAGATGAGTCTCTGCCTATAAGGTCTTGGTTTAAATCAAAACTCTTTGCTTTTGTTGACAAATCTTTTGGAGATTACTCAGCCTGTGCAGAAGGCATGGCATATTATGCCTCCCTAGATATCTCAGAAGATATTATTATGGCATTAGGTTAATGGTCATCACTAGCCTGGCAAATTTATGTCTGTGAAAATCCTTGTGTCAGAATGGCCTTACAGTTAGCAGCATTGAAGAAGCATTATTTGTATCATTCTTTTTATTTTTATTTTTTTCAGTTTTCTCACATCATCTTTCTTCTCACCTCAATTATTTCATTCACTCTCCTTCTCAGCCCTCTTTATAGCCTTTACTTCTCAACTTTATTAAATAAAAAGGAGGTTGCTTTAGTGATCTGATTTAGGGCTATCACTAGAAGCAATAAGCAGCAAAGGTAGAATCACACAGGGCCATCACACCTAACCATGCCATTCAATATTACACAAGTGGCTATATAAGTAGACCATAAACTCATTGTCCATTAAGAGTATTTATATATCAGATAGGAACCCTCAGTCACTTATGCTAAACTGAGGAGTACATCATATTATATTACAAACATAGAGAAAACCAATATGTGTTCCTAGGTACAGTCAAATGCAGTTACTTACACCAGACTGAGGGAGAAAACTAGTATATGTTCTTAAGTCTGATTTCTAACAGATTCTGATCAGACCTTGCTTTTTTACAAGAGTCTTCTGTATTTCACAAAATATCGATGGGGCACATCCATTTCCTATGTGAAAAAATGTAAATGTACTTGCTTGAGTTGAGTTGAGAAAGTGAAATGGAGATGAAAACTTGAGGGAAGCTTGAAAGAGTAGAGACAAGACAAAATAGAGATGAAAGAAAGGCAATGCAAGGAGATGAGTTGGAAAAGGTAAATAGATTCAGAGAATTAAGACTGACATGTATAGGTGACATGAAAAGATATCCTTCACGCGGTTTACTGTAACCCCAGCAGCCAGCTGAGCTACATGTCAAACAGCCCAACCATTAATTAGCTCGTTAGACTCGTTCCTCGCACAATTATCTCCATTCTACCTCAGCACGTCCATCGCTTATTTGTGACTTCTCGTGGCGTCATGTCAAGCCAGACGAGTGTGCTCGCAAAAAATCCACAACAGCATTTATAATACAAGTTATCGCCTGAGGGTCAATTTATCCGCCCCGTGATAGACTCCACTCGTAGTAGTTCCATATTACCATACATATCCAGTTCGTTCGTCCTGGTCGATCAATGATAATACGGCGTCGCAAACGGCTCCACGATGGCCCATGCCTCGTCTAACGCCCGCAAACACCTGAAAGAAAAAACGCCAAAAAAAAAACAAAAACAGACTCACGCAACGGCCCCTTTTCCAAATCCACCAAATTCTACATAATCAACAAAACCACATCACATCAGCCTCGTGCGCCGCTTTGGGTGGACATGGTTGGTAGTTGATATCTTATATTTCACATAGTCGTTTTCTCATTATCAAGCCGTTAGGTACAAGGTGATGTGGATACAAGCTCTGTTTTGTAACGCTACTTCTAAAAGACGCTATCAGTCACCAGTACACAAAATTGCAAGGCAAAAAGATCAGACAAAAAAATAATGATTCCGGATAGACTGTATCCCCACAGGACGAGTCCTCAGTTGAGGGAGTCTGTCTTGTCATCACGGATAGAGTACGAAAGGGTACTGACCATCTACCTATTCTTGAAATAATCAAGGAGGACATGGAGACCCTCGCTCTCGACACCATAATCCTTGACAACGACACAGCTGCAGCCGACAATCTTACGGGGGTTGCCCTCGCGGTCGATCTTGCATAGGCCGGCCCAGGTGCCGAGAACCTTTGCGTCGCCGACCTTGATGAGGTTGATCTTGTGCTCGGCACAAAGAGCCTCAATGAGCTTGATGTACTCTGCCTCGGTGCAGGTCTCGACGAGGACGCAGAGGTGAGCCTGGCGCTTGTCGAGGGCCTTGGCGCACTCGCGGAGGCCACGGGCGAGACCGTCGTGCGTGAGGGCATTTTTCAGGACTTGCTAGGGGGGGCGTGAGTGGACGAAAGGGTCAGGAAAGGAAGGAACACACCTGGAGGGCGTCCTCGACGGAGAGCTTGCCCTTTGGGGCAGCGTCGGCGGTGGCAGCGTCGACCTCGACGGGTGCGTCAACAGGAATGTCATCTCCAGCGTCGGACATGCTGTGGTGCGTTTGTAAGCATCGCTGGCAGAGAAGAGGACGACGTACTTTGTGGAAATTGCAATTGGGTAGTCTTCGTCCGCTTTCGTTGATGTAAAGAAAAAAAAAAAAGTTAGAGTTTGGGGGAAGTGGTAGTAATTGAGGCTCCGATTGAAGGTCCGTCAGGTCTACCGCCATGGTGAGCGCGTTCCCGCGGGGTTGGAGGCAGGACTGACGCGGCGCCGACAGAGTTTGGCCTTTGTGCACGCCCACGACTCTTCAGAACGTACGTCCCCTACATTAGCCCCGGCCCGGTTCCCCGCTCACCGCCGGCAGCACACTCCGATGCCGTCTGGGGTGTCGCCTGGACTGCCGCAGACACCGTCATCTCTGTTTCTGCAGATGGCTCCGTCAAGCAGTGGGCCGCTCCTTCGGGCCAGCCGCATCCACCCAACGCGCCCTTTCCCGCCCCGCACACACTCGGCATCGTCGCCCTCTCCGTCGCCCCCGACGCCACTCGCGCCATCTACAACACTGTCGAGGGCCGCACTGCCCTCTGGGACCTCTCCACTGGCGAGATCGCCGCGACGTTTGAGAGTTATGTCCGCGTGACCGACGACGCTGAGCCTTGTCCGTGTGTTTGATTCATTCTCGTCGATTACTGATGCATACGTCCCAGCGTGGTCCGTGTCCCTTCACCCCTCGGGCGAGACATACGCGTCGTCCGGCGGCTCTGGGCGCGTGCTCATCCGCTCTGCGCACGCTGAAAACTTTGGCGAGCGCCTCACCGCGCTCCCCTCGGGGCGCCACAAATTCGGCATGCACTGTGCTCACGTGCGTCCCTGCCTTCTCTGCCGCTCGCTGCTGACCCCCCAACCAGAGCCCCGACGGCCGCAAACTCGCCCTCGCCTCCGAGACAGGACAGATCTACGTCTTTGATCTCGCCGCTGCCTCCCTCGCAACCACGTACACGTCCCACGCCATGCCCGTCCGCAGTCTCGCCTGGTCCCCCGACTCTTCAGTGCGTCCTCGCCTCCTCCTCTCCCGCACTCACTAACTGACTCCCTGCAGCTCCTCCTCACCGCATCAGACGACAAGCGCCTCGTCCTCCACGACGCCCGCTCCCCACACGGCGGCTCTGTCGCCGCGTTCACAGGGCACACGTCCTGGGTCCTCTCCACAGACATATCCCCCGACGCCCGCCTCGCGCTCTCCGGGTGCGCCTCTCTCTCTCTCATTTGTACACACCCGCTGACAACACGCACAGCTCCGCAGACAAGTCCATCAAAGTATGGGATATCGCTGCGCGCGCCGCGGTCGCCACCGTGCAGGACACGGGCGAGGTCTGGGGTGTTTCTTGGCGCCCTAAGCCTGCGTCCTCCGGTGCCGCCGGCGCGTTTGTCAGTGCCGGCGAGGACGGCGTCGTTCGCTGGTGGCGCCCTGCCGGCGCTGGCGCGGGCCTGTGAGTTAGTATACATGTCTTTTTCTCTCTCTCTCTCTCTTTTTTCGTGTGTGTGTATACAGAAATGCATACATGAATACATAATTAAAATTCAACCGCTCGCAAGCTTGCTTTTCGTGTCCATCTCTCCATTTACACCTGATTCGGACGAAAGGATTTTTCATGTACGTACGCACTTATGTAATCAAGATAGAAACTTAAAACTGCGACCGCCTGCCCCTGATACTAAGAGCGAGATGGGGGTAGGGTGGAGACGCAGACACGGAGGAACGGTAAATGGAAAAATGGGGGGGGGGGTCAAGGTCTATTTTGATGTTATCACTTACAAATCATTGCTAGTATCTGGGGTCCTGGAACTCCATGACAGTGGATTTCGAGTCATGCCTAAGTCATGTGAGTCAAAAAAGATAGCTTATCCCTAAGTCATGCGTTTCTCACCGATGCACACAATAGGAACTTTTTTGTACTGCCAGTACTCTTGGCTCTCACAGCAAGTCAATGTCTTGTGAGCATCAATATCTCATTTTGTTAGAAAGCAGGCCATGTAAAATTGATCTAAGTAAATAAAGTAAGTCTAAATCCTCAGTCTCATAATAACTGACTGTATTTCACTAGTAGATTAAGTAAGCTTAAATCTACTTAGACAGTAAGTATCAGTGTGTAATTTAATATAAGTTTGGTTGCTCACCCTCAGTTTCATATAATTGACTGAGGGTGTAATCTATCTATATATAGGTATTCATAGAACAATGGTTATTGTCAAAGCTTTTAGTGCAGTGGCCATGTCAAAGCTTTTAGCACAGTAGCCATCTGACAAAGGAGTATGTGTGATGGCACTTACTCAAGCACCATTTGTTCAACACATTGAAAAGGAAAAGAGACATTTTTAAGAGATTTCAGCACTATTTGAGTGAGAGATGCTGGGTAAATCATATGTAACTCTGTGATGTAAAGGCAGGAATGAGTTATTCACTGCTTTTCTTTCTTCTTATGTTTTATCACAACCACAATCCTACAGGAAAGAATCTGTGGAATCTTTGTAGATCATCAAAAATAGCCAGTGATTAAGCCAAGCAGAAACTCACCCTAGAGCTGAATTGCCTTCTGATTTAACACATTTATTACATAAGACATCTGGCTTCATAAGTAGAAAATCCTGACTGCAGTCCTGGTAAATAGACATGGAGACAGGAAGTCTAGTGAAGTTTTTTAATGCACTCTCAGCTGGAAAACCCCAGACTCTGACCCTGCACATAAAGATCATATCTCTTGATCCAACTCACCTGCTGGGAGCAGTGAGCTTTTGCCTCTTCATGGGCCCAGGCATGATTCCAAATGAAGTTCCACAAGCAAGTTGCTTCAAGCAGATGGGTTGGCTCAGTACCACACATTATAAATACTTATTCAGTCCTTAGGCATGAAATTTCAACCACAACTTGTCTCATAACTGGTTCCATGTTGATATACCATTGAGTAGAAACAGAGAAGCTACAGAAACTTCATACAACTAGGTTGAAACAGAGGACATGGAAACCAGCTAGAAGATGTGACGCGATGCGACACAACGACAGTTATCGATGTGTCACAGTGTTACAGGTAGGACCCCATCAGTGAAAAATGCAAGCCATCACTTACGTGACGCGAAATAGACCTTGACCCCTCTCGGCAACCGTAGGGGGGGGGGGGAATGGCGACGATGTGTGGGTGGTCGGTGTTATGTGAGGGTTCAACTTTCAGGCCTCAGGCCCCTCAGGGTCCAGATAATAAAGTACAGGTACGCATTGATCTCGAAGCCTTGAAGCTGCGTCACGGTGGGATCATTGGACGAAATTCATTTCACAATCAACTAGGAAAGAACGAAGAATTGTTCTTTCTCTTGTTTCTTGTTAATCTTCTTCGGGTCTAGCTCTTCGTCTACAAGTTTGATCAGGAAATGAATTTTGCAAATTCCCTTTGGCGAGAGTAGCAGGAATTATATATATAGAAGGGATATTTAAATTCCGCATACGGTGTAGAGTATGCCAAATTTGTATGGGAGACGCTTCCATCTTCGACGATCCCTGCAAGATGGCTTCTGAACCGGAGGGCCAGAACTTGTGACCCTGGTGTGACAAAGACTTCCGTTTTTTTTTTTTTGGTACCTCTCTCACTCTAACTGTCCCCACATAATGAAAATGCCAGAATGGACCTAAGGATTGCTTGAAAAGTTATTCACCTGCAGACACAATGACAAATACATAACTTGTACTTGCAGTACATAATCAAGATAGAAACCTTAAAATTGCGAGCGGATTCTGGAGCCGCCAGATTAGGTTTGCACAGCTACTACTTACAAGCGAGGTCAGACGAGTTTCCATTCCGCCGGTAAGGGGGTTTCCCCGCATCCCTTCCTGCGTACATAACATTGTATGTATGTACAAATGTGCTCAAGCGCCCGTCGGCCATCACGATCCACACCGCTCGGTTACTGGCTGTTATGAATAACCCAACTAGTCCCCTCTCTCTGTGTGTTTTTTTTTCAGCGACCTCCTCTCTTTTTCCTTTGAAAACAAAGTCCACAGTATACAGGAGCAATGTCTGAAGATGTATTCATCTAATCAATCCAAAATAAAAGAAAAAGAAAACTAAACGCTGGCGGCGTGCTGGAGGAGATAAGCTCCATGCAGATATAATAATTTTTCCAAAGGGGAAGGAAAGGAATCAGCCGCCAGATTAAGTTTGGACAGATACAAGCGAGTCGGATGACAGTGGTTCCAAGGGTCGTGGGGTTGCCACAATTTCACTTGACTTCTGCTTACAATGTTCCCCCAAGCAATGCCGTCTCCGTCCGTCCATCGGCCAGCAATTTCCAGGGTTATGGGATTTACTAGATTTTGTGTAGCTACTACATGGGACCGTCTTGGCTTGTCGTCCGGGACTGATGAGCTGAAGCTATGGTCGGATTTCATAACAATTAATCACCAATTGAACATGTCCGTCCACTCTCTGCTTTGGTGATTTTCTTCTCTTCTGTGTTTTCCCCCCCTTTCTGCGCCCGCTGTTTTTGTTTTTTATTTTTTCTTGAGATTGTGCCCGTGTGAACGCGTAAAAGTGTAATTCCCTTATGTGTAACTTGTCAATCTCCGGGTACATGCGACTCCGGAGGCATCCCATCTGGAAACCACAACAACAAAAAAAAAATTTTTTTTACCACCCCTCCTCGTCCTCTGGCACTCCGTAGGCGTGCGTGTGAAGCACACCATGTGCTCTTGTCAATTTCCCAGGACGGGGGTGTTTCATTGCATCGCTTAGCGGACGTGATGTCAACGCGACGGTTGTCTTGGAGGATTTCAGGAGCGTCAGTGTTGTTCAAAAAGACGAGAAGATGATGATATATCGTTCGACTCTCGCACCACCCTCCCGCAGAAGACAATTCCATGACAACTGAATCTAAAGAGTGTGGCCCTCATTCACCCTTCAAAGTCCACGACAAATTGTTCGGTAATTGTACAAGGAGCTCGGATCGTATATGACCAACTTGAGAAAACCAAATGAGCCGAATAACTTTCTGTGACGGCGTCGGATGTTCTCTCCAATCTCCCGGGAACCACATACTCCTTGTTGCTACTCTGTCTAAGATCGTCTAGGACTCGCGGGGAGCCGGTAGCTCGCATTCACATAGTGAGTGTCGAACCCATGACAGAGAAACCACACGCCTCTCCAAGTCATGTTACCGGAAAGCCTCAATGGTTACAAGGACTTCTGGTCACACCACGGGACCCTGTGGCCACCCCGATATCTTATCAGAAAAACTCACTTCGAGCCCCATCATGGGTACGGTAATGCGTCCCTGACACGGCTTTATTTTTCTAATCGGATTTGGTCATGTGTGGCACCCCTCCTTCTTGTCATTTCCGATTTTAGATTTCATCTTTTTTTTTGGTTCCGGGCCGTTTACTTCCGTGTTTGCTTCCGTTTCTGGGTTTGTATGGTATAGTAGTACAATTTCAACATGCGTTATGTAAAGTTACAGAAACAAGAAAAAGAAATAGAGAAGAGAGAACGAAATTTCGCAATATCGCTGTGGGTTGTATCCTTCAGCTATTCACAACACAATCCTTTCTTTTTTTTGTTCTTCAAAACCGCATTTTTTCCATCAAGTCGTCGAGTTCCTCGTCGCGTCGTATTCTTCCGACCGCATCAAGTGGCATTACGGCACCCATGAGCCACCCTAGCGCAGGAACTACCATTTTCCCCTGGCTCTGAAGTGCTAGAAAACAACGGCGATCAGACGTCATAAAAAACACAAGCCCACGACGCGCAATTCATACCTTTGAGATTCTCATATCGTGCTATTATCTGATCGATCTGGGACGCGGAAAATGGAAACACCACGCCCTCCGTCAGGGCGATTTGGGCTGTAAAAGGGCAGGCTGCGTGAGCGCTGTGATTTCCACGATAGGTCGACAGGGGGGAGGAGCCCCTGCGGGTGCGTACCGTTGCGTATTGCCTGCGTAAAGGCGGCTTCGGTGTTTGGCGGGAGTTCCGGATGGTGTGAGGGATATTCAGCGACGTGTGACCAGAAGTATTCGGGCGAGGTCTTGACTTGCAGCCCTGCCAGGATGAAGAACGTAAGGGAGTAAGAGCCAGAGGAAGGGTGGGGGACATTTGATTAGTGTCGAGATCGAAAGACTGACCTTGTTCTTCCGTCCATTCATATTCCAGCCCAAGAGTCCGAGAAAACATGCCGATCACTGCGACCTCCTCAGTGACATCGGACAGCACTAATTCCCAGTCAGTGGGCAGTCGTGCCACACTGCCGTTCAGGCATTGTAGATGGTCCTCGCGAGCTTCAAGAACATGCTGTAACTTTTCAGGATCGCGAATGTCGTCGGGAGTGATCAGTCGTAATCCTCTATGATAATAGTAAATGTCGCCATTCGGGTGTTGATGTTGCTCCCACTCGGGGGGTACTGGGAGCTGACTGTTTTTTTTTTCTCCAGTTAGTAAAGCCCCTGCGATCTTGCAAGGATTTTGCGCGCTACCTCGTTCCGTTAGTTGTCGTAAATCTCTGATACCTGGTGGTAGGAATGAAACTCATGCGCGACTCGTCAGTGAGGGTGGCTGGAGTATGTGTGGATGGCGACATCGCGAGGCACTGTGGTATGGCAGATCACATAGTCCAAGGATTCGCGCAAGGCGCACGAGGGCAAGTTATCAAGGGTTCGGCTAACCTTAGTCCTAAATGAACGGGGGAGAAAGTCGACAGCCTTCTGAGGGTGCATGGGAACTCATCAAACAAGGACGCTTTGACCGTGACAATTGGCAGATGCTGTTCGCAAGTTCACACACACCGGCAAAACGCTGAAGCACCGCGGCGGGTTGCGGTATTGCTGGACAACTTTTGTGCATACATACATATTCAGTGTAATTATATGTAATTAAAGATGGGGTCGTGAACCCCTATAGAGCTCGGTTGAAACCAGTGATTTGAGCGCGCTTGAGCTCGGATCTGCAAAATGCCCCACATTCGCTAATCAAGGATACAAATTAAGCCCGCTGAATTTTACGATGCCATTCGCCAAGACCCCAACTCAATTGAAGACATACAACCTAAATAAAAAAAGAGAAAGGTCCAACCATGCGCTAATACCCCTGGTCTCAGGTCTTCGTGTCTTGTCCAGGATGACATGCACCTTGTGACATTCCAAGAGACATTCATGATAGATGGAGATTTGTCGGAACCAGAAACCTGACAAATGATCCAGAGAAGTTCGGGACGATTGCTCTGTGAACTGTCGTTGCTTACTCCTTTTTCAAGTTATCTGGTAAGAGTAGAGGCTATAGGAAGAACATTGAATGCGCCTGTTGCATTCATGGAAGCTCAAGGAGTCATCTTCGTGACAAAAAGCTTCGTCAATGTCTCGTGACTGGCCGATTCGGACTCCGGAACATGCCATGCAAGAGTTGGACCGGAAGCCTATATTCTTGGCCCAAGTGGTCTTGATTGTTTTCGCAGAAGCAAAGCACAAGGGTCCTGGAGACCTTGGAAGGTTCGATGACATAAGCTTTGTATCCCTGACCTCGAGTATTTCTGTTTTTGGTGCCGGCGGATATTGCAAATCCTTCACATTCACGAAATCATGATGTTGACATCTCGTCACATTTCTTGACGGCAATATTTTATCGTCAACGTCGTAGGAAGCCTTGGGACGATGTTTACTGAGAACTTATAACAAGCGCTAGGGACCCACAAAGGATCAGCGGCGCATCATACTGTTCCCACAAAGTAAGTCATGGGACGTGTCGTGGGATGAAGTGACCTGTGAACTGATTATTTCAAAGTAGAACCACCGCCTACGGTTTCTCCTATAGCCGTTTTGTTTCCACGTAAGAAAGAAACAGGTATTTCTTACCTATTTAACAGTGACTCGTTACCAGTAAATTCGAAGTTTATGACGAGCAAGCAGCAGTATGGCGAACACGACTAAGAAACCGTGGTATGCGCAGCGCACACTTGCTAAAGGTGAGCCCTCTTTTCAACTAGCAATCATCAAAACGGAACTAAACCTTGACACAGCCGACGCAATCATAACTGCCCCCGGAAGTCTGCACGAACTCGAGACTCGTTACATCGACGGACGCCTACAGCGCGTATACAAGCACCTTTGGCCGTCACTACGCACGTTCTGGCTCTTAGTTGCGGCGGAACACGCACACTTGACTTACGTGGTTCTGGAGAATCATCGTATATCGTATAAACAGGCATTTGAACAGTCTTTGAAAGCCGCAGGAGTCCTGAGGAATGTGTATGGTGTGAAGAAAGGTACAGTTGATTTTCTATTGTGAATTTTTCCCTGATATGAGTCCAACCATGACACGCATAGGCGACCGAGTTGGGATATGTTCAAGAAATTACCCGGATTATGTGGTTGCGTTTTGGGCGTGTCGTGAGTCCTCAGCAGAGTGACCATGTTCATACGGCTTGACGATTGACACATAAGACCTCATCGGTGCCGTCTCCGTCCTTGTCAATGCGTAAGCGTGGCCCGGTTGAACTGCAGATGATGAATTCATACTTACAACCTGGTTATATAAAGCTGGCTACCTCAAAAGCAACTGCTGTTCTGTCTGGTTCATACGGAATGTAAGGTCATCATCCTAGATCCTGAACGAGCGGACCGTTTGGAGGGGTGTGTTGAAGAACTCAAGAATGACGCCAAGAGCAATGGCATACTCGTCTTTAACTCCCACGAGGGGAAGGGCAAGTGGAGAGGAATGGAAAGCTGGGATACAGTGCTTGCTACTTATAAGGCAGACACGAAAGGTATTGAGACGGGCCAAGGAGAGGAAGAAATTCTGCCAGAGGATAATGCGACAATTCTCTTCACGTCTGGTAGGCGACATGAAATTGTTATCATCATGCCTTTTGTTGACCAAAGTAGGAACGACCGGTATGCCAAAAGGCGTGTTGAGCACACAGAGACAGTTCTTGACAAACCTCTTCAACGTACGCCACGCAAACCTTTCATCATACCATGATACTGTGACTGAATCAATCGGCTCGCAGTGCTTCATTGGTCCCTTACGATCTGCCTTGCAGAAGGGAGACAACATACTGCCCGTCAAACCTACGGGACCCCAGAAGGGATCTTTGCTGTCCGTACCTTTTTTCCATGCTACAGGCTCTACAAGCCGAATGGTACGTCCACTTTGGATAACATGTACATGTGCGCCAATTCATAACTGATCTTTTGGGTCCTTTTGTAGATGCTGGCTACGTTCGCAGGGTCGAAGATCGTCCTTATGCGTAAGTGGATACCGGAGGAGGGCGTCAGGTAATACCAATTTACGACAATATCCAGCGTGATTAACTATTATTATCAGATTGATAAAGCAAGAAAATTGCACCACAGCAGGCGGGTGTGTCACAGAAAGACGATACTGGAAGTGAATTACTTACCTGTCGCGACACGCAGCGTTCCTTCCATGGTTATGGACCTAACAGAGACATCGCTAGCTGGTTCTGGATCTCCAATCGAATCATTTTCTTTCGGAGGTTCGCCTGCTCCTGAAATCTTGGCGGAGAAGGTGACGAAACTGTTTCCGACGGCTGTAATGTGCGTTCTTGTAGCCGCTGGTCTCCAAATACGCATACCTGACGATGATTGGCTTTACTTACAGGGGTCAGGGGTATGGACTGACAGAAACAAACAGTCTTGCCGTAGGTATCAGTAAGAACCCCAATGTTTTCAAATGTTCAAATACTGTACTGATGAAATTTCTGACACACCTAGACGGGGATGACTATATCTCTCGTCCTACATCCACGTGGGTATTGCACACTTCTCACGTCAACTCTCTTAATGATGGGGACTTCGACACAGCGGTTTGCCGACACCAGTCAATGAGCTCATGATAGTGAAGGGAAACACCGTTATGCCTCCAGGTGAACTAGGGGAAGTCTGGATCAAGGGCATTAATGTGATGAAGGGATATTGGCGTGATCCAGGTGGGCAATAATTTCACGTTCCTTTAGGCCGGTTTACTTATATGGGTGAAAAATATAGTGGCGACAGATAAGGCAAGCGTGTGTCGTAACAAGTTGGAGTTATTCTCTGATTCCAGTCTAGGTGGTCACGAGAGATGGGTGGCTGAAATCAGGAGACCTCGGCTATCTGGACGAAGAAGGCTACCTTTATATCAAAGATAGAAGTGAGTTTATTGTTGAATATACGATAAATCAAAGCTCACGGAGTGGGACCAATAAAGTTAAAGATATCATTATCCGTGGAGGTGAAAACATCGTAAGATGCTTATCGCTGGTCACTTACTCGGTACTGATAAGATCCGAAGGATTCTACGACTGTCGAAAATGCGCTGTATGCAGACGATCGTGTAATGGAGGCAGCTGCGGTTGCGGTCCCTCATGAACGGCTGGGAGAGGTTGTAGCTGCAGTCGTGGCTGTGAAACCGGTGTTCAGGGGTCAAGTGACGGAAGCTTCGTTGATAGCCATTGCAGCAAAAAGGTAGCTTATTACGTCCCACCCGCATGGAGAACACTGATGCAGAAATTTCCCAGTCTTCCTAGATTCGCAGTGCCAGTCATGGTGATTATAAAGGATGAATTGCTTGGTACGTACACTTTGTTTGCGATCCAACTTTATATAGTGACTGGAAATTTGTTGCAGAGAAGAACGCGTCGGGAAAGATTGTCAAGACGAGTTTGCGTAAGCTAGCACGAGACTTTTGGCAGAAGAGACAGAGCGAGGTCAAGACGAAGTTGTAAAGGATGTATCATAGATTGTCGCCTCAGTGCTGAGACCCAAAGAGAGCTTGTGATCTTAAACGCATTAGGCAGGAGTAAGTGCACGTGATCGGTCGCGGGTTGAGAGTGTTTAGGCATGTTTGGTCTGGACACGATTTCTGCCCAGGAGGTTTCGCAAAAAAGAGAAAGGCGGCGATTTGCTTCCGCCCACTGAGCTATGGCGGTGAGCGACGCCATACTTCCAGATCTACAGCTACATGATATCCTCAACAACTTGTCTCCATCGCCGACGCCCCAACGTCTAGACTGTACTCAGAGCAGACCGCGTAGTGCTACTCCTGAGATACTCACAGAGGATGAAGTTTCTCAGATGCGCCACCGCGTTGTCGAACTTAGAAACTCGTCTCAGGGCTTGCTTAATCTAACTGAAAGAGAGACCGAGCTGTTCAACATGGTAGGGAGTCAGCGAGACTTATGACAGCTAGATGTTTAAATGTCAGGTTCAGGTACTGCGACTAACAGAGTCGACGTTGGTCGATCCAGACCAGCTTACACGCCAGGCTGAAGTGATATCTTGTCTCAGGGCTCAACGCGACTTCTTAATCCGCCAAACGGACGAGGAACGAGGACGCTGGGCGTCACAGCGGGACGGATGGGATCGCATGGCAGAGGCGCTTATTGCTCAACGGAGCAAGTCGCTATCCGGTCAAACTAAAGAGGTCATCCTGTTCACGAGTTCTTCGTTCACGTGGCTTATGGTATTCATAGGATATCGACAGGTACTGTGCAGCATACCAGTCTGAGAACAAGACTTTACGTGAAAAGGTTCCTTTTCATAGCGCATGGCGACTTGTCCAATCTGATCACGCTATTCTCACAGCTCAGCGACGCATCATCTCGTCTTCAGCATCTTGAGTCTGAGATCACCAAACTTCGACCCATACTATTGATGCAGCCCGTGACTACAGCATCGGCGATTTCTCACCATACTTCACTCCTATCAGGAGTTCCGTATCCCAGTGTTCAGGCTGCCGCAGAGAAAGTCAAACTGAAGAAGAAAAAGAAGAGGGAACCTCGTGTTCCTGTTTTTTCTGCACATGTCCCAGATGAACAGGAACTGCAGGAGCAAGTGGAAACCCAACCTATGGAGGGTGTCGAGAAGACAACTGCTTCTAGCTCTTTCCTGCAATTCCAGGGACAATCCATCCTCCCCCCTACCACCCAACCAACTTTCACTGGTGACCACTATCGCAAACCTGCAACAACATCGGCAGGCGGACCTCTCACGGCCCCTCCCACCACCCTTGAATTTCACGTATCAACAACTGTTCCACAACCGCCCAAAACAGTCCCCACTTTCTGTCGATCCTCCCCCCAGCCGGCGGACATCAATCCAAGTACCTCGGCACCCGGACCTCTCACCCCCGGGCGCCCCGGTCCCATACCAAAGAAAAGCAAACGCAGCGGACCTCCCTCATCTCTGACCTCCGACGCCCGAACTGAGCATCTCCTCCTTGCAGCGCGCAAGATTGGTCGCAAACGCGCCGGGATTGTCGCTGGATACGTTCGCGATCGGCAAAAAGAGCTCGAGATGCAGAAGCACGAGCGCGAGCGGGAGAAGATGGCGCGTGAGTTGGAGCGTGAGCAGGCTGAGAAGGAACGCTTGGGGAGGATTGCGGAGCGTGGGCCAGGGGGACTATCATATTATCGTCGGGATGTGGTTGAATCCGGACCAAGTAACAGCGGTAAGGCGGGGCCGCAGAGCACACCCCAAACACCAAAGAAGGGTGGGAACGGCTTGCGTTTGGGTGGAAATGCGAGTGAGAGTCCTGCACCGCAAGGGCCACGTGTGAACACTGTGCATGTGCCGATCGAGGCACTGGAGAGAGGGAAGGGTAAGGCGCAGAAACCCCGGATGACGAATGGGAGTGCACCGGATATGTTCCAACAGCAACACCAACAGGAACAGCCCAATGCAGCATGTGTATCAACAGCTCAGCAGACTCAACCACCGAGCAACCCATCGACGCCTTTATCATCGCTTATCGATGCTGCGCGGATGATGGGCGGCAACGATGCGACGGCTCATAACGGTGACACGGGGCAGAAGAACGGTATTAATGGCAGCTTTGAGGCACATGGAGAGACGCCGGGACGGAGACGAGGTGTTGCGAGTGTGGAACAGTATGAGAGTCCTGTCCCAAAGAGGAGGAGGGTAGCAAGTGCTCGTGCTGCTGCTGCTGCTATTACCAAGGGCAGTAGCAGCAGGAACGGGAGTGGATCTGGATCTGGATCTGGTAGTAGGAATGGGAATGGTGGTGAACGGGAGGTTGTGGACAGCGCGATGACTGCCCTTCATGTATTGGCTGATCAGGCAGCGGCATTTAGCTCGCATGATCTCAAGGGGAAGGCGAAAGCCCTAGAGGTACAGGACGAGGACGAGGTTGAGGTTGATGATAGTGAGAGAGATGCGGATTACGCGCCGACAAGCTCCAGTGCGGGAACAAGAAGAGTCAAGAGAGGTCGTCAACAGGCGAGAGAGAAGGAGAAGGAGAAGGAGAAGGAGAAAACCCATCCAAAAACGGCGATGACACGGAAAACGCGCGGGAAGGCGGTGGTGGCTACCCCTACAGTCGTACCTCGTCTCATATCGTCTCCTGCCCCAAAGTCTTTGGCAGGATTGAGTAGTGCACTCCCTCAGGGCAAGGGATGTACAGTCTCCGCCGCTACTCCCACGACAGGTAATGCAGGTTTTCGTCACGACAAGTCTCTAGGTCCAGCTCCGGCGATATCTGCTCAGGTCTTGCAATTTGGAAAAAGTGACATGAGTTTGATCTCGAATACTCCACATATACCTGGGCGTGACAACAATGAAGAGAAACATTTGGCTGGGGCCCTCCTTGAGCTTGCACCTCCTATTGAAACGCACCCGGGATCTTTTCCTAAAGCACCATCCAAGGCCGATGTCTCTGGGACACGAAAGGTCCAACCATCACGACTAGAAGGATTTCACAGAGTTGTAGCGATAAAAACACCTGAAGATCATCCGTCCACAGCAGATTCTGTCAAGGTCGTTGCTTCCGAAGATATTCGGGTGCCTCTGGATGACGGCGTGGGACGAGCTACTGGCGAGTCCGAAGAAACCGACGACTATGAATTTGCCGTTGAGCCTAACGCTGATGACAACGGAGACAAGAGGACCGAGCCGGCCTCTGGAAATCTTGACAATACTCCACATGACCAATTATCAAATGATGGAGATGGTATTGAAGAGGGTGAAGCTGATGCCGAAGGGGAGGTTGACGCTGAGGGTGAAATCGATCTAGAGGATGAGTCCCCATCTCAGACACTGCTTGATTCTACGGTAATCATGGGCGAGTTGCCATCTTTGCCTGTTGACGGTCAACGGGATTCTAAACAGCAGGTATACCCTTAATTGTGGCTTTGGCACAGTCTACTACTGGTCGTCAGCCCCTCGCGTTTTGCATTCGCATTGTTGAACCTGGGCTTGCCACGTCAGACAACGCTCAGGTGAGTTGAAGTTCCTTCTTCTCGAGATAAACTGTTTGATGGTTCAGGTTCCAGGCTATTTGTTTTGTCTACGTCACTTCTTTCGCCGATCTTAGGGTTATGTATTTATTATATTCAATGAGGTATTCTAGTGTAACATCTTGTAGGTCAAATTATATTTCTCATGAGGACTACGTTGTCAAGTTTTATCGATACCTATGACATTAGCAAATATGCGAATGTCAAACACCATATCTCGCGTGCAGTCCAACATAATCACGATGACGGTCCCTCATCTACGGCGAAAATTAAACCGGAAGAAGCCTGGCTGGTACGTTCATCTTTTCCTTGTACAATATAGTTACGAGGTGCAGGTCTCCAGATTAGGGGCGTTCAAACATGAACTTCACCAGACTGCCTCTAATGAACTTGAGCCATGGGGTTTAACTTCCAGTATCTGAGCATGGGCGACTTTGGAGGCCCAAATATGCAGGGATTTGTCACTAAGGTCTAGACTTTGAAGTTAATATACTAGGCCATGTTAAATTGGCTCGCAGTATGTTTCTCCAGTGGCCCTGGAATCTGGGTCTATGGTAGACTTTTGCACGAATAACTTGTCTGGATGTTTCCATCTCGTAATTTCGCTTCCAAAGTAGTCTCAGATGAAGCCTGACACTCCCTCGTATGAGTGTATGACCAGAATATACTTCGCGGTCAATGTGAACTCTGTTCTCTGGCTTGGATTATCTTTGTATAAAGTCATGGAAGAGTACGGATTCCTCGCATTCCCTTCTACAATAACTTGACTAAATACTCTAGAGACTGGTAAGGATTGTCAGTATGAACTTGTCGCTCGCATGCTCAATATTTGGAACCCATCGCACGAGCTCCAAAACTGACAGGATTCGACATGTCCTGTGTTGTCCGGTGCTAGAAAATATTTCTTTTGACAGGGGCGAACTTTCGCTCTGTCGGACATAGACACGGCGTGCGGTAAGGTCTTCATGATATGGTATTGGGCAGCTCATCCTCCAGAAAAAACAACGCTAGTTTAATGCTACTGAGTTCTTCACTTATTCCCGTTTCCTAATCGCGAGAGCAAAAAATGAGCCTTGATATTGAGCCTATCTGCCTACTATAAATGAATGTGCATCAACGATGGTTTTCAGGTCGCACAGTGACGTCACACCCTCGGTGACGACTGAGTCGCCGCCATCGCCGGTGTCGAGGTCATAAGCGAAAAAGACAATTGTCAGATACTTGCGCTTCCGTTCCTGTACGTTATAGTCGTTGTTTTGTGTTCTCAGGAGGCGACTATCCGCTTCACGCAGTTCAAGATACATTCAGAACTCAGAGTATTGCTCTACAAAGCGGTCTTTGACGAGCAAAAATTAAATTTTAACGAAAAACTATCGAACAAGGCCGAAGATGAACTTGAAATACATTTCTCCGATCTGTTGGATATTCATCATCCTCCTGCAAGCCAGAAACGTTCCGTGAGCACATGGAGTTCTTACACATAATGATATCGAAGCGTTTTCAGCTTATCAACAAGGCTTTGTTTCGGTCTTTCGCAGCAATCATATCAGATGAGAACTAGCACGTTGCGGTCCATCAAGATTTGAATGTTTTGCCAGAAGATGGATTCTTGATTGATGGCACTCTTCGTCTGGAAGGAACTTTTGACTCTGGGTTATTCCGATACAAGGCGTATGGTAGCCGAGGTGCGAATCATGTGCTTTGAAGTTTTCTTTATACAAGCTCCATCTCCCAAGATAGAAACTGGCCAAAGCTTGTTCTGTGTTGCAGAACATCAGCTCCTTGTCGTCTGCATACCTGAGTGGAGTAGTCTTGGTCCTCCAATCGCTCAAGCCCTAGCGTGGGCGAAGATTGATTTCAGGGTTAAGTAGACAAAATTTCAAGGTGTTATCCTGCGCTTTTGCCTGACTACTTGGGATTTTGCATCGGCAGGCGCAAGGAAGTCCGTTTCTGCACTATCCGCGGCTCCCAGTGCGTCCCTCCTTAAGCGGCGCGAAGATGGAAAGTGGTGTTGTTATATTGGACGCGGTCCGCTATCGATGCATATAACTGGTTTACCAACACGGTTTTCGCGA
>QLON01001014.1:0-18997 GCA_003313675.1 Termitomyces heimii
GTTAAAATAAAGTAAAGCCATTTATTTAGTAATATGATTACTAGCATATATCTTTTATTATCAGTGGATATTATAAAAGCAATATATCTTCAGCTTATACTAAATTTTTTACTCTTAATAACTAACTTAATTACTAAAAAAGCAATTTATTTATAAAGAAGAAGTAATAATCTAGCAAGATTGCATAAGATAATATTCAATATAAGATGAAAAGCTACTATATAATTTGAGAAACATTATGCTACTATAATTTACAATTATAACTTTCAATGAGGCAATCTTATATTGATGCAAAATTCAAAAATAAATTTAATTCACAATAAAAAATGCAATTTTAATATTTAGACTCATTAGTTATAATTTTAAAAAATAGAGAGAGTGCCTATGTTCTTTATAAATTAAATGAATCAGTATTGCATTAACTAATTTCAGCATTTTGATTACTATCTTATTTAATATACAAATATATAAAAATTCTAATGAAAGTGTTAGACATTAATATTGCAAAATTATAAGAGTTAAAAAACACTAACTTACTTAACAACAAAGATTTACCATTGCTAAAGAAGGTAAAAAGGCAATGAGTTTATCATGAATTAAATTAAAAATTAGTAAGGTCTATGCACAGTAATTAATTAATCAGTAAGGCAATTAAACTGTCATCATAAAACATCTATCATACAATGATTAGCACTTGCTAAGTTGCTTAGTTAGTGCACTTTATGGCTCTTTTGAATCTATTCTGTCCATTAATGAAATAATTTTAGAAGTGATGGACAAATCTGCTAATAAGTTCCATTTCTATTGGTAGATGCATGCTACTATATATTATATTGCCAAACTGTGGCAAGCCCAGCCTGAGGCTTATCACTATATGAAGCACATTCAGTGAAAGTACTATTACTTTCAAGACAACCTAGTTTCAAAGGGAAAAGCTGTTATTTACTTTGTATCCACTAAAGATATGGTTGCAGATATATTTATAAGGCTCTGTTATAAGACAAACACTGAAAATTTATAAAGGTAATAGGCTTGCACCTCCACACAAGTGGGAGTGTTGAAGAGTGAATATAAATACATATGATTATGGATATGTCATTAGGTGTTGGTGGCTGTGCCTCCTTTACTTTTATGATTTTCTTGACTAGTCATACTCTCAGTTTGTTATTGCATTGGCACACATGAACTGAGGTATATTCCAACATTATTTCACAAAACAATTACATTACAACTTACATTCATTACTTAGTACATCTTTATTCTAGTATTGAATAATAGTTCATTATTGCATTGGCATATGGGCACTAAGTATGTCTTTGTTCTAGCTAGCATGTCAATCCTCAATAACACATATTTCAAGACCTCTGTTCCAAATCAAGGAGTTGGCTCACTCTGGTGTTTAGATCTTTGGGACCTACAAGTGCCTTTGGCAAGGCCCTGAAGTAGAGCCTAACCTGTTGAAACTTGCTCAAGCTCATTTATTGCTATATTGATGGTGATCTTTTTTTAGGCCACATGTAAT
This sequence comes from Termitomyces heimii, assembly GCA_003313675.1. Lineage (NCBI taxonomy): Eukaryota > Fungi > Basidiomycota > Agaricomycetes > Agaricales > Lyophyllaceae > Termitomyces > Termitomyces heimii. Next base: position 1,523 of record QLON01001014.1, read on the forward strand.
CCTTGAGACTCACTTCTACTTTCTAGACCCCGGAACAGAATTTAGGGTGCAATTATATGTGTACTATGACACCGATGAAGAAGATTAAGTGATAGGAGTCTTGTTGCGATCCAGCCTGAAGTCACATCATAAACATTGAGCCAAGGAATGCACAAACCTACAAAATACAAAGGAATCAGAGGTGCATTGGCCCTACCTCTTTGTCTTAAGGACAATGGATAAAACACCACACTACAATACCAATACCATCAGTTAGTTGAGTAAAGACTGAGGATGAGATTACAATACCTACTATACTATGGGACAAATACTTACCATTCAGTACAGACTTACTTGTCACTATGTCATATAGGTAGGAGAATGATGCAGTCAGCTAAGCAAAGACTGAAGACTTACTTGTCATTGTAAATATAGGCTTTCACCTTCTAACAAGTTCAATAAGTTCCATCCTGGTAGGGACAAGAAGCAGTCAACAAATTGGGGAATTTGACAAGTGGATTAAGAGGGCCTATTTCTGAGCAAAGAGATTTCGACTGCAATGCAGCTTTCATAATGTCAGACAAAATATCATAATTTGTAGCATTGAACTTCACAAACTACAAAGTGTTCAAAGTCAATTGCTGACAGTGTTGGTAAGTGTAAGCACATTATAGTACCTCATTTGCCACCTCAATTTCTTTATTTCTTTATTTCTTTATTCTTTTATTGTTTACTCAAACACTGGCCACATGGCTCTAGCACACTACTACCATTGTTCTAGTATGTACATGTACAAGATACAAGTCACCAACCCTCAGTCAATTATATGTTAATCTGAGGACTTACTGTGTCTTTTAGGCAGTTATAGTATTGAGTTTCAACAGAAGGCAGGGCCCATAACCTGATGCAGCATAGTGTATGCAATAATAAACTTAATTTATTTACCTGGAGTTAATAGATCAAAAGATGCCTGAACTTCAGTCATAACCTAGGCTATATACTCCAATTTGTGCCTTCGACATAAAATGTCAGCAATATAGTTATGTATCAGTAATGGATACAAAGATGAAATAATGGCTTGAAAGGAGTAATCAAACATAATTACAAACATTTTAAGACTTATTTATCATCACCTTTGACAAAACAACTCTTCAACTCTTCTGGATTTTCTGTCCATCCATACTAAAGTACCTGCTAGTCTCAAAACCCCAGCAATCATTTGCTCTAACCCAGTTACCCATGCCACTTATATAGCATTCCAAATCAGCTTGATATTCTTCCCCAAAAAATGGAATATGTTTGTGGTTGTCCATGAAGCTATGCACATGCCTTGAGGCATAGCCATTAATTCAAGTCATAGCCTCATCCAGACTGAAATGTTTGTGTTTCATCAGGATAGTGACAAGGTTGTGGTCATCACCATGGGCTTGTTCCACATTGTAAAAACAAAGATCCTAGTTGAAAATGAAAATGAGCTAGAAATAAGTAGGAGACTATAAGATTCACATTACTGAGAATGATCAGATTGACACAGACATCTTTGAGTCTCTGGATCACAGGATCTTTAAAGACTTTATCTGGAAGATTGAGTTCAAATTCCAGAACTACAAATGCTGGCTTTGCACTAATTGTTTCATGGCAGATAGACAGATACTCTTCAATGTCCTTGATGTACTTCACAGCACAATCTTGAGCTTGATTTACAACTGCTGTGGTATAATTTTTGAGGCTCTTAATGAGTCAGCTGCATGTAGCTACAAATGAACACCTTGATATCCACTTCCACAGTCTAATCTCAATATTATTAGGCATCTCAGATTTTACAACAAGTAAGTAAACTCAAACTTACTGTTGGATAGCCTCTGTGACAATGCATCCATGGTCTGGCCTTGTCTTTTCAGGATTATTTATAGTGTCCAAGACTAGGTTGGCCAGTTGCTGGGCTTCATGAGGTGTCATGTGGTCAGAATGTTCATCATATAAAAAAAACCAACTCATAAGATCACAGCCAATGCAAAGAACATCTCCATATTGATTACACTGTTAAGACTGAGAATCATCTGAAAGTAGATCAAAGATACTTTCACCCTCCCAAGGATATGCAAGAAAGGAGAGCAAGCCTCATGAGCAAATATGAGCAAATGAGAATTATACAGCAGACCAGGAAAGTCAAACTTACTAAATTTACCAATACTAAATACTCATTGCATATTAGGTGTGGAGGCAAAACTTTGGATCCATTGCAATGACTCTGCTTTTATCTGAGCGCTTGAGTGTGGGTTCATAATACATTTCCAGGGCCATTCTGCTAGAATATCAGGGAGAATGAAGACAACTTTCTCAAGGTCACTAAACATGCTGTGGAGCAGTACTTGTCAAAGAAATACAAAGATGAGATATGCACATCACATCCAGCCATTCACTAGTGAGACATTATTGGCCTATACTAATAAAAGTCAATGGTGGTGCTAGTGTCACTTCTGGTGGCATCTGAATGCTGTCAATCACCTGCTGTTGGCACCATAGCTGACGTTGATAATATATTCTACATGATTCAACATCACGGATGTATATTAATATAAAGGCTGACACTTGACATGGCATAGCCATGAATGATATATTACTGAAAGAAAATACACGAGATTTGAATGAAGTTCAAATCAAAGAACAATTTTAATTGGTAAGTAATAAGTACATGGATGAATCTGAGGTTCAAGTCAAAGAATGATTTGAACTTCAAGGGTAGGGAGTAATATATATTAAATAGTTATAAACCAGAAGTGGAGCTTTGATAATGTAAATGCATGACATAATAACTGTTATGGCCACCTTTGAGAGTGCACAGGAGTGCATCTGGCTCTGGGCACTGCTAAAGAATATCAGACATGATTTCACCAGCACACCAACCTGATGCAGCATAAGGCACAACAAGATGTATTGATGTAAGAATATATGATACAGAGTATTTGAAGTCAACAAATCTGAAGTCAACAAATCAAAGATAATTTTGTAAGTATAAAGAGAAAAAGAAAACATACAATAAGTGCTCACCTGGAGTCAACAAATCGAAGATGATTTTGACTCCAGGGAGGTGACACATATTTAACTATATGTACTAATGAGACATGTGGAGTAGGGTTAAAATGTTTTGTATAGTATGAATAATATGTGTAGGAAGTATTGCAAAAATATGAAACAGGATGAAACATATGTGTATATGATAATTGCTTTTGATGTGAAGACTGCTTGAAGCATTGCTGGAGTTGTTAGTCAATTTCCTCGACACAACCCCAATCTTCTGCAACAATGACTTGGCCATTGCATTATCTGAAGACCCCCTTCTGCATGCCCATGTCAAGCATGTAGATATTAAATACCATTTTCTATGTGAGTGAGTACAGTCTAGCAAACTAACTCTCCTTCATATCCCATCCAAGGAGAACACAGCTGACATTTTTATCAAAGCCCTTCCCTCCCCCACCTTTCTATATCTCTGCCCACACATGAAACGATGATGAGCCATGATTCCATGTGAGGAGGAGTGTTTGTGGTAAGGAAGAGTGTTGGACTTTCTGACATATCATACAGACACTCTGAGTCATCACACACAGGGGCCAATACTACTGCTTTGTGCCACTAGCACTGCTGGCACCAGAAGGTGTTTCCATTGGAAAAAGGTCTCATTGTTCACCTCAACTACTTATATATCAGACTACCATTAAATATGACCCTCAGTGGAAAAAGGTGCTTGATCTCATACCACCACCATCTCTGCTGGGATCCTGGCAGTTGTGTGATTATAGTTAGCAACATCATCTTTTCTCTCAATTCAAGCTCCTCCTTCTTCTTCATGGTATATTCTTGTCTTAATTCCTACTACTACCTCACTTCTCTGCACAATGTTCCTTGCATCGAGAACATTGTCCAGACTGCCCTCACAGGTCTCTAGCGGCATAGGGACCCTGGAACACCCACGCCTACTGCTAACTCATTCCAATATAAAATCCCTCCTAGCCATCGATTCAGGCCCAATCAAATCGCTCCAGGATGCCTGCAAATGGCTTGATACTCAGGGATGGATCCTAGCAGCTGAACCATATAGTAGATCCAAGGTAGTCAATATATTAGCAACAGCAGCACTGGGCCAGAAGCAGACAGACTTGAGGAACGCTGCCCTGGCAGTAGCCTTTCTCATTGAAGCAAATGTCTCTGACCAGGTCTCTTCTTCACTAGCTAATGCAGTAGCCTCGAAGACACTTGGCTCCCTTGAGAGTCTTGTCAGAAAACTTAGCTCCTCAGTGGATTTCCTAGCAGCCAATGACTCGAGATAAGCTAAAACCATGCTAGCTCTCCAAGTGACTTTGGACTCACTCACTAAGGTCTTATCCTCACTTGGTGAGCTGGCAGCCAAAAGTAACAGCTTTACTAACCAGTCTACCAACCTGAGCACCTGGGCTTTGGTCGTGTGAGCTTTGGCACATTTTCCCCTTATGGTTGCTGTTTCACCAGTTGACACAGTGCTAGGCCTCAAAGGCGATGACCTTATCAGAGTGCAATAAAGGGCAGTATGCAATAGCCGTACAGTCCTCGTCCAATTTGATCTCTTTGACCCCCTAGCCCTCAAGGACCTAACTCTGGCAAATATAGGGACAATTTGCGACAAGCTCAACAAAGTCCTCAAAGAAGCCAAGCACAATGGTACAGCCTCAAAGGATGGAGAGGTGACGCAGACCACTCAGAAGCCCCTTGTCATTGGGCTCAAAACTGCCAGCAAAAGTGTGTTTCTGATAGAGTTTGAAGGTGCTGGATTCAGCTGCCAGGTTCCGCAATCTACTAGCATGGGATCCTCCAGTCTTCCAGAAGATATTTGGTGAAAATGCATGTGCAATTAAGAAGTCTTACAATGTTATAGCCCGCTTTGTACTCTGCACAGGCTCTTTTGACCTGGATAATGAGGCTGATCTCCATGCAATAGAACTTGATAATGATTTGTCTGCTAACTCCTTAGCCTCAGCACAATGGCTCAAGCACCCTGACAGGCGTCACTCAACACAATTGGTTGCCTCCCTCAAGATCTTGTGCAATGACTCTGATACTGCCAACAGCCTTATCTGAGGGAGAATCTTCATAGAAAGACGATAGGTTGCAATCAGGAAGGATATTCGGGAACCTATCCACTGCAACAGGTGCCAGAAATATGGCCACTTCTGGGCCAACTGTTGGGAACCAGAAGCCTGTGCCAACTGCACTGCCTCTTCACATTCACTGGGTGCCTGCACATCATCATTGTCTAGGTGTGTGTTCTGTGGAGTTAACTCAACTCACGCAAGTACAGACCAAAGCTGCCCAACCTTTGCCAAGCACTGCTTGGACTTTGATGCCCACTTTCCCGAAAATAGAATGTCATACTACCCAACCAATGACCCACTGTCATGGGTGACTGCCCCCCCTAAGATGGCCGCATCCACCAAGTCACTGGCAAAACCCATGATGCCAACTCCTCTCCCTCCCCCAGAAACTGCAGCACAGCCTCAGAGGAAAGATCCTGCTCCACCCATGCCACAGGATCCACGACACACCTTAACAGGCAGTAGGATTCTTAATCGCATAAGCAATCTTGATGAATATGGCTTCACTTCACAGAATAGCACTTAGCACCCATGCTCAAAAATGACAGGCCAGAATCAGTCGGTTTGTAAATGAACAGACAACCACTAGCATCTCCTGGTAGGCTCTGCATCTGGCAACAAAACATAAGGAAGTCTGATGTTGCCCAGGCTGCTATGATCAATGTAGCTAACCTTGCAAATTGGGATGTCCTCGCTATCCAGGAACCATTCCTTGATTGCATAGGTAATACCAAGGCCTCCAGATTCTGGAGGGTCATATACCCCTTTAACCACTGGAGAGATGGAAGTACCCACTCCTGCTCTGTTCTCTTAATCAACACTAATATCGCTACTGACTCATACAAAGTTCTGTCAGTGCCCTCAACAGATATAACAGCTGTTCGTTTTCGTGGCAACTGGGGCTACCTATTGATTTTCAATGTGTACAATGATTGCGGACATGATAGAGCACTGGCTTCTCTTGCTGCCTATATATCTGTTTTCAAGAATACAACCTGACCCTTACCTGCTGACCATATCCTATGGCTAAGTGACTTTAATCATCACCACCCTCTCTGGGAGACACCCAACAAATAACACCTCAATAACTCTCCAGCACAGATCCAACCTCTTCTCAACCTCCTTGGTGAATGGGATATGGAACTTGCACTGCCACCAGGCACCCCAACCCTGCAGACATTAGCTGGAAGATGGACTAGGCCAGACAATGTCTGGTGCTCAAGTTCATCTACTAGTCCCATTATCTCCTGCAATGTTTCTGCTGCTCTCTGCCCCCCAATCACTGACCATCTCCCCATAGTCATGGTAATTGAACTCCCCGTACCATGTGCTTCTTTGCTGCCATCAAAGAACTTCTGAGCTGTTGACTGGTCCTCTTTCAATGAGGCCTTGAAGTCCTGACTTGATGCTGAATCACCAGCTGAGGAACTGAAGGATGAGAGTATGTTTCTAGCCAAAGTCTCCATACTAACTCGGATCATCCAGGAGATCATAGCCATTGAGGATATCATTCCTTCAAAAACTCCATGCCCATTCACTAAAAGGTGGTGGAATGACAATCTATCGGAATTGTGTCACTAATGCCAGCAGGCATGCAATCTTGCATACAAGTTCCATGAATTCCCAAGCCACTCCTCGCATGCTGAGGCTGCCTGACTCTCCTGTGAGATATCAACCACAGTGAAGAAAGCCAAGGATAAACACTGGGCTGAGTGGCTTGAAAATATTGATGCCAAATAAATATACCTTGCCAATAATTATGTCACAAATGACCCGACTGATCTATCCTGCAACAGAGTACTGGACCTCAGGTCTTCAAGAAGCAACACCACTGGCATGGTCTTGCAGAATGCAGAGAAAGCCAAATTATTAGCTGAGTCATTCTTTCCACCCCCCCCCTCCGCATGCCCCACAATCCCATAGAGTGCATATCCATGACTCCTCCCTGATTCTCCTGTCTTTTTCCATGACCACATAAGGTCAGCCATAGCAGGTCTACCCCCCTTCAAGGCTTCTGGCCCTGATGGCATATCTAATGTTGTCCTCAAAAAATGTGCCGACACACTCACTGACCACCTCTTTTATATTTACCAAGCAGTGTTTGACTTAGATGTATACCACCCCAACTGGCTCAAGTCCACCATGCTGGTCCTCAGGAAACCTGGCAAGCCAGACTATGGTCTAGCCAAGGCCTATCGTCTCATAGGGCTTCTCAATACCATTGGTAAACTTCTCTCTACCATGGTTGTGGCTGACCTCTCTTTCCTAGCCAAAAAGCATGGTTTGCTTCCTCCAGGCCAGTTTGGTGGTCATCCAGGCTGTAACACCAGCGATGCAATGCACATAGTCATCCAGATGGTCAAGGATGCTTGGCGAGCTAAAAAAGTGGCCTTGGCTCTCTTCCTAGATGTTTAAAGCACATTCTTCAACACCATTTGTGAATGTCTCACTCACAACATGAAAGACTGTGGGGTCCCTAGTGGGATTGTCTGGCTTGCAGATCGCATGCTCACAAACCATCACACTCACTTGAGATTTGATGACTACGCCTCTGATTGGTTTGAGATCCTAAATGGTACCACGCAGGGATGCCTGTTGTCTATGATCTTCTATGCATTCTATAACACTCTGCTGATATTCATAGCACACCGAAATTGCAAGTCTGAAGCCTCCATTGGTTTTGTAGATGATGCAATGTTACTGACGGTGGCTAAGATCTTCCAGGAAACTCATGCAATGATTAGAGATATGGTACAGTGACCATCCAGAGCCTTCAATTGGTCTTCCTCCCACTGTTCCCCTTTTGAGCTATCGAAGCTTGTGCTAATAGACTTTGCCTGTTCACAGCATGATGCTCTGTCAGCCAAACTTATCCTTAGCCATGCCAACACAAATGGGTCTATTACAGCTCAAGAAGTGGAAATGGTGACAACATACAAGTACCTGGGTATAATATTTGACCCTTGACTTTGATGGACTGCACATGCTTAGTATGTAAAGGCTAAAGCAGCCTGGTGGACCCTTCAAGTCTCCAGGCTGTCAAAGGTATCTGGTGGCATGCCCCCCCACCGCATGTGCCAGCTTTACAACACTGTGGCTGTGCCTGCCATCACTTATGCCACTGACATGTGGTTCACAGGTGTTGACTCTCCCCCAAATGGAAGCAGACACAGTGGCTCTGTTGCTACCTCCAAAGCACTAGTATCCATACAATGGAGAGCTGCCAAATACATCACTGGAGCCCTGGGTACCACTGCAGGTGACGTCATGGATGTCCATGCTAACATTCTCCCAGTCGACCTACTCTTCCACAAAGTTCTCACCAAAGCCATGATTCATATCTCATCGCTTCCTCCTGCTCACCCCCTTCACAGACTGGCCCGACACGCAGCCAAATGTCAGGTAAAGAGGCACCGGGCTCCATTACACAACCTAGCTGCCTTCACTGGCATAGTTTCACCCACCATAGAAACCATATATCCCTATTGCAGGCACCCAAGCTACATCCTGGTCTTCTTCACCCACATCAATGACACCAAGGTTTCTGCACTATTGCATATTGAACAAGCTTTTGCCAATGCACTGCTAGCCATTTTCTGCAATGGATCTAGGTACAAAGGCAGAATAGGGGCCTCTGCAGTCCTGTTTGAAGGTGGAAGAGAAACCTCATCGCTGAAGTACTACCTGGGCTCTATGTCAGAACACATGGTCTATGAAGGTGAGGCCATTGGTATTGCCCTGGCTCTACACCTGCTTCTCTCCCTGACCCATTGCATCTGTGGGCTGACACTCATTAGCAGCAACAGCCAAGCAGCCATCCATGCCCTCCAGAATCAATGCTCACACCCTGCTCACTACTTTCTTGATCACATCCACGATGTGGCTGAGAAACTCCACATGAAGCAAGACCACCTGATCAATGCTCTGAAAAGGAAGACCACAACCAAAGCTGGTAGGAACTGGGTTCCACATTCACGAAGTATTGTCAGACTTCAAATATGTTGGTCTCTGAGACATGAGGGCTTCTTACCCAATGAGAGGGCAAACCAGTTAGTGAAGGAAGCAGTGCTAGGTGCATCCAGTGACTCATGCACACTCCCTGCCTTTCTTTGCTCCAGACCTCTTCCACACAGCATAGTGGCGACACAACAGGCTCACACAACAGTGATGCAAGCTATCTGGAAAAGACGTTGGAAGTGCTCTAGTCAAGCCCCTGCAATTCAGCGTCTCGACAAGATGCTCCCCTCTAAGAAATACATGTCCCTCATCAAAAACCTCTCTTGCTGCCACTCAGTGCTCCTTATGCAACTGCGCATGGGCCACATTCCCCTAAATCAATTGCTCTTCAGGATCCACAAAGCTGAGTCACCCATTTGTCCTCACTGTCTGGGCATCACTGTTGAGACCATTGGACACTACCTCTTTGAATGCCTGCACTACAGTTGTGAATGCTACGTCCACTTCACATGGCCTCTCAAGCAAAAAGCTGAGTCTCTTCATGTCCTCCTGTCCTCCCCTCTAGGCCTCAGGCATTTGCTCTGCTACATAGATGCTACCAAATGGTTTGCCCAACATGACCCACCAGCTCCAGCCCACGCCCACAATCTGACCCAACCCCGACCTGACCCTCCCCTGCAAAACTGGGCCCCTTGATCGCTCCTACCCTGCTCGACAAACCCTCACATGGCATGTTCTCAAAATTTCACTTCTCCTTACCATTCTGTCTACTCTACACCTTCCCCAATTACTAATGGCACTAGGCCTCCTACATCTCCTCCTCCGGGCTTACCTCCTTCTGGTGGAATCATCAAGCCTTGCTGCTCATCCAACTCCACCTGCCTGTCCAACAGGCTTCCGTCGAAAGCCAACACCATGATAGTCATGCACATATTGCCACTCGGGTTACCAGGGGGGCGGTGTCTAAAATGGCGCTTGAAAACGTTGGATGGCTCTTTCTCCGCGTATGCGGGGGGGTTGTTATTCACTGGCCCTTGTAGTACACCGTATTTGTCAGTGGTACCGAGCAAAATAGACGCCAAGCGTCTCGTGCTCGTAATAAAGGATTTAAAAAAAAAACGACCCTCAGTCAATTATACCGAACTGAGGGTCATGGTCAGGAGTCAGAAGGTCATTGTATCCAAGGGCACAGGGAGAGAGCCTTCTGATTGAAGTATAGCAAGCGCCTCCTTTGAAGATTTGGCAACATGTGAGCTGGTACGTTACTAAACTATAACACCATACGCACACTTACTAACTGTACCGTAGAATAATCTCACATTGTTCTTAGGTACAGTCAATACAGTCGATTATACCGTTCTGAGGGAATAATCTCACATTGTTCTTAGGGTCTACTATTCTAACAAAGGATAAATCTAAAAAATTTAAGATAACTGACCGTTACTGGCCATGACATCATAATTTGCTTGTGCCAATTCAGAGCTTTCTCCATTTCCAGACTATGTGAAATGGTGGGCGAAGACCTGGCAACAGTGTTCCCCACCTCCACAAGGCTGCACTGAACATGACAATCAACAACCTGACGGGTTTGAGGACTGTGTGTGCGAGGTGCTGAGGTTTTGTGTGGTTAGTAACCAATGGTACGCGCACCCGTTCACGTCAGCGCCATCACCCCCTACCACCTTATGTTATTGTTCTCATATACACTACCTTGACTTACTGTCAACCATACTTATACAGATGCCCCATTGGACACACCCTCAGACAATTAATTATACATTGTGCTGAGGGTGAGTCTGTCTTTTATCTACGTACGAAACACTGACACAACTCCGCTGTACAATCATATTACTTACGGACGGTCAGGTAGTTACCCAGACAATCATACATTGTGCTGAGGTCATATTACTTACGGACTGTCAGTTCTAACACTGTAAAGACTTCTCAGTTTGGTATGGAATGTATCATGTGTAGAGATATCTGGACCGCTTTTCTTCAAGTTGAACAGCTGGCTGATTAGGGCGGTGCGTGAGAATCGAGGCATAACTGCTGCCAGAAACGGTTTAGCCCGTTGCTGCGGAAGATGATGTAGCGTTTAGGGACATAGCGACACTTGAAGGGCTGTGCTCTTGTGATTTGAACCCCACAGCTGACAGATGCATTGAATTGGTTCCTATACCCCTGATTCAGCTACTCGGAGGTCGAGTTTCATCCTACTTGTCTATTTTCTGATATACCCATTTGACGACCAGGTAACCAGGACAGGAAGAGATCCCGAAGATTGTTGAAAGCGCGGTCTCCATGAGCCTTTTCACTCAAATACGGCCACTAGAACCGTTCGTCTTGTCAATAACATCGCGGAAGTATGCACCGACGGCCTCTGCCCATCCCTTCCGCTTCCACGCGTCCTCGTGTAACGCGCCTTTGATCACGACCAATCTCGTCCCAAGTGACTCCTCTACCCTTGTTCCATCCCCATTCCCAGCCGTTTCCTCTCTAACACCCTTTACACTCTCGTCGAGCTCAGAGTAAACCTTCCCCATAGCCGCCTGTGCGATCGCAGCGCCCATCTCCTTGGGAACAACCTCATCATGCTCACTCGTAAGGACAAGCATCCGTCCACAAAGTCTCCCCAGAAGCGTCGTTTGCACTCCCGCCGTTCCTGCCTCCTGGACGGCATTCAGCGCATCCCACCGATCCCAGACAAACGGCGAGAGATAGCGATAGGGCAACCATTTCTGTGGATAGAACGCCTCTACCATACGCGGTATGGACGCGAAAGGGTTCTCAAGTATGACCCCCCGGACGCGCTCTGCGTCCTTCCCGAGGAGACGAGAGAGGCCCGGCTGCGCAAGGAGACAGAGTGCGATCGCACCGCCGAGGGAGTGCCCGTAGAGGACGATGCGAGCTTGAGGGAAATGGTGGAGTGCATGCGTGAGGGATGAAGTATAGTCGGCTAGGACACCACGTTGGGTGGGACGACCGGGGGATGTCCAATAGGAGCGTGGTGCGGGCGCAAGGATCGTTGGGTTCGTAGGAGCAGCAGCGAGGCTTTGGAAAACGGGAAGACGGTGTAGAGGGTTTCCGGCATTTCCTTGGAGATAGAGGACCACGAGTTTCGCATTACAATCAGGGTCTGACGCGGATAACATGGGAGGTTTGGAGTGTGAGGAAGACGACGGATGAACGAGCAGGGCGGAGATGGGTTTGTGTGAACATTGTATGTGGAGCTCAGAACAGGTTATGCCGTGCAGGCCAGAGTAGGGAACGTCGGCGAGGCGTTCAGTGCGAGCGCCAAGTGGGGCATAGCCTACGCGTGCGTGGTATTCAATGGACGCCAAGCACTCAGAAATATCGACACACACCCATATAAATGATTTTTCGCTGGAACAAGACCATCATCGCACACTGTAGAGATATTCCTATCCATAGCGGCTTTTCATCAGCTTAGAAGACAGGTACCTTGTAAGCCCAAAGAGCAGCTGGAACGCCAGCAAGGATGGAGGCGACGGTAAGCGGAGAAGGAAGTGTAGGCATCGCCTATCGGTATACATGGACCCAGTTATAATGGTTCCGGTCAATGCTTACGTCCACGGTTCAAAATGAGCGCTGCTGGTATGAGACGAGGATTTAGTCTCCGACAATTATCACGCAGTTCCACCCTCATGGTTAAGTACTTCTTCATCGTGGTAAATGAGAGGAACAAGAATCAGTTTCGTTGTCTCTTCAGTGTACCTATCAAGACTTTGAAGCTTGAACATGCATTGAATCCTCTTTGGCTAGCAAATCTAATCATAGACATCAAGGTGTTCCTCTCTCGCTCATGCTTATACGAGTGAACGCTATTGATTCCGTGGAGATCATTGATCTTACTCGCTCCTCTCCTATTCCAGACTAGCCCCCTTCATAGTTTATCCCCTATTCAATATGGAAGCGGCGATGAGCATGAGCTTGGACGTGCCGTAATACATCTTGTTGATCATACTTGACTCTATGAGAAGACGGACAGGAAACATGAAACTACACGAGCGGAAGGGAAGCCAAAATCGTCAAAGCGATGGGCAAAGTTCACAATGGGGTATACACGACGAGAGGAGAACTTAACCTAGACGACAGTACTTTAGTGATTGGCAGCGTCAGAAATGTTCGAAGGTCATATGTTTGTGAAGAACCTGGTGGGTCAATAGTATTCACTAAGGGTTTGGGTGGTGGGTTTAGCAATCAGTGTGGGTGGCGGCACTAAGGTCAAAGGCTGACTTGTACCCCTTAGGTGCCTGTTTTGGTTGGCAAATCTCAACCTCATCAAAGACTTCACTTCATAACATTTGGAGCTCTTTCTCCAAAGTTTTTATCCTCTCTTCTCATGAAATTGTTGTTCTTTCTCCAGGATTCCTTTGGTGTCATTTGTCAATTTTTGCCTGGTATGTATGTAAGTCTTTGTAGTTCAAAATATTGGTGTCAGTGCTAAAAATGATTTGGCTATCATTGTTGCTTTGTGCCTTGCCTTGGCAAATGTACTATTTGAGTATGTTGCATTGTCTCCATGTCATTGTGTATCCTGGTTTGCCACAGAAATAACAGTAGTTTGTTTGTGTTCTAGGTGCTACTAAGCTTGTAGAAATTATTGTCTCAATTTTTGTCATTGCACTTGACACTACTGTGCTAATAGTTGCATTCAAATCCTCCTTTTTCATGTAACTATCATTTGTTAGTGTCAGGGGACCCTTCATTTCTTTTTTTTTTTTTACTTTTTGTTTCTTCTCTCTTCATTCATTTCCTTATATCTGCTGTCATTCTTTTACTTTACTGCTTCCATTCTCTCCACACTATGTATTAGTACTACTTTCAGCATTTGAGGTGCTTTGGTTTTTTAAGCCCCTTCAACACCACATGCAGACTGCTTACATAAGATAGAGTTTGCTTTTCTGACATCCAAAGTCTGGAGTTTCTCTGCCTTATTTGTGCAATTGTTTATTTAAGCAATTTTCAAGTTTTTAAAGTTTTGTTGTCCTGCACAGTTGTTTTTCATGCTTCAAAGGCCCCAGAAGCATCTATCTTGGTATAGGAAATTTCTAGACTTGTTTTTTTTGGATTTTCCTCTGCAAGATGAGTGATTACTAGTATATTGTTAGCACATACTCTAATATACTTTGGATTTCCCTCTGCCAGCTGTGTAACTGAGGTCATAGCCTTCAGAGGTTGCCCTTACAGCAGAACAAGTCTTTACATTTCAGTTTGAAAGCTTCTTTAGCCTGCTTGAACCCTCTCTTGCTCCTTCAAGTTTCTTCTCCACTAGATTGCCTTCTGCTGTCTTTCTTGTTCAATTTTTTTAGAGTATCATTCTGCCTTTACAAAGAAGTTGCTATTTTATGATGCTAGAAGTTGTTTGCAGTTAGTAGGTCATGTGTCACAGTTAGTAGTCCAAACAAATGGCATTAAAGGTTATAGATATGTTACAATGTCTTGCTTCTCTTTGTTTAATTCTCTATATTCAGATTAGCTCAATGCTAATCAAACCTTATTGATTCCCTTTTCCTGCATTAGTGTCAGATTTAAAAGGCTTCTTGTTACTTGGATTTTCACAGGTTGTGATTGTATAAGCATGTTGAAATTGGATGTAATTGTTAAACTCCCATTATTCTATTCTATGTTAATAGTAAACTCATCAGCACAAACTACAATGTAGCTAAAGACTGAACTTTAGCTAATGCATCCTGGAATATTTCCACACAAGGTTTTAGAGTCCAGAATAATAGTAGTGTATTAATCAACCATTAAATAAGACAATATATACTTTATTGTGTGGTTTCTTTTTATAAAATTGAAAACCTGCAATATTTAGTTCTATTATATCATAAATCACCTAAGGTAAAAACAATGTCCACTAAATTGTATTTGGCCTTGTTAACACCTGCAGACTCTCATACACCTGCCATATATAATTAAACAATAGTATTAATATTTAAATTGTTTGTTATACATTTTTCTTGCTTATTCTAAGTGTATCACATGGCTTTACATTTTGAAGACTTTTTGGGCCTGCTGACCTGCAGGCTTACTTTAGAGCATAGAACCACTAGTTAAAGATTTGAGAAAGGCAAGAGCTAAGAGGATTACAACAGGATGAGTTCTAATATAGTCTAAAGTAGTTCAAGGCTTGAGAGGGTATTGAATAGGGTGGTAATGAAGAAAAACAAAAGAGAATCAAACAAGAGAAAGAGTATATTGAGACTGAGGTAAGAAAATACATTGAAAATAGTAGAGAAAACTGTGTAATATTAAGATTTAATGAGTAATTAAAGGATTAAGATTCTATATATACTAGAAATGATTGGAACTTGAAGTAATTGTGGGTTTAGAGGCAGAAAAAGAAAAAGGACACTAGAGGGCTTTAATTGAGTTGTGACAAGAACATTCCCACACAACTCTGCCAAAAAGTATAATCTCAACTAAACTAGAATTTAGTTCTTTAAAAAAAAATAGTATCTAGATTCACACTTATATCTCCATTATAAGTACAGTGATATAGTTGTATTACACATTTCTAAGGATTTACACTTGAGTGTCTATTATAGGTGCTAAATACACTAATCTAGTTGCTGCTACTTTTGTTTCCAACATGGAACTTTGGACAAAGTTTGTATCTTAAGCTTATGATATTAAGGCTTAATCTTAATATAATACTAAGCCTTAAACATTTTTAAGATTTCAACCTTATTAAGCTGCTTAATCCTTAAAGCCAACATTTTGAATTGCTTTACTTGGCCTTATAAGACAAAGCTGCAACTGTTTGTTATTTCCTAATTATCCACAATATGGCCCCAGATTCAAAGTTTCAAGTGTACCTGCCAATGTATTGGGGCAGCTTGCCCAGTCAAAGTTAGTGAAGCCAGTGAGTTCAGTGTCCTTGCCAGGTCCTCCAAAATAGAGTTGTAGGTTTTGAGTGCCTGTAAGATAGCAGACCAGGCATATAGCTGCATTCCAGTATATCATTATGTATAAATTGAGGTATTGAATAAGCTGTTATACTGTAAATGCAATGTTTTGGCATGTGGATATTGTGAGGTATAGCAGGCAGTTAACAAGCTGGCTATATAGTGTGTTTTCTAAGGAATAGCACTTCTCCAAAAATAAAGTACTTTAATCAATACACTATAGTCTCATATTCAGGTCCATGAGTAGGAATAGGAGTGCAGCATCTTTTTGGCCAAACTAGTTTATAATCTTGTCAATGAGGGCAGTCTGAGATAGCTTAACTATATGGTTCTTGTGGTCCCAGTTGATTACAATGCCAACAATGAAATAAGGAATGCCCAGATTGAAAATTATTCAAACTTACTGCATCTAATGTTTGAATTATTTATTCTCATCTCTGCTACTTGTGATTAATAAGAAATTATCAACATGTAGAGCTGCAATGATTGATACTTAATTAGTGATCCAATAGAAAATGCAAGATTTGCATGATAAATGCTAGAAACCCCATGCAGCTATATTGTCATTTACTGCCTTATTCCAGATTCTTTCTGCCTGCTCCATCTTGTATTCTCACACTAGCATCCAAATTCAGTTCTTCTTTCTTTCTTCCTCAAAGCCTTCTAGTTGCTTCATATATTGAACTTTGTCTTCTAGAAGGACTTCATAGAGAAACATCATCTTAATGTCAATCTGTGTTATATCCCATCCTTTAGCTGCTGCTAAGTGAAGTAGTATATGCCAGGATTCCATGCATGCAGTTAGTAAGGTGGTTTTTATATAATTGCATCCATAGATCTGTTTATAGCTTTAGAAAACTAGTTGTCACGACTCCTTCCAGAGTCCCCCGGAACAACCCCGGAATCTCACCTGGGACCCTCTTTGTTAACCCCACAACACGCCCCGCCCCTGCAACTACTGACGCTGCCATTAACTCGCATCACAACTGCCATCAGCCAACCCCCTGGGAACCCTGCATCATGGACCCTGGGATTGACTGCCATCAACCACCGGATCATGCTACCCGCTTCCGGCCATCACGCATCACGATCCCTCCACGCCAATTGATCGTGCACCCCACACGTGCAATCCAAGTCTACAGTTCCAGCCCATTACTCAATGCCCTCCAAAAGCCATCTCAGACACCCCGGAACCCTGAGACCCAACCCTATAGTACTTATAGCGTAGTTCACCACTGTATTAGTTAGTCTTGATATTACCTAAATTGTTGCATGCTCTTTTGCTTGACTGGTATGCACTGACTGGCACGCTTTGACTGGCATGCTTGAATAATCATGTGCTCTAAAGTTTGGTATGCACTTCGCAACTCTTAATTTGCTAACCGGGTCTTGTCTTAGAACCTATTGTTCTGACTTGACCCCTGCCAACTCCCAGCCCCCACAAAACACCTGAAACCCCGGATCAAGTCCCATTC
>QLON01001015.1:0-60538 GCA_003313675.1 Termitomyces heimii
GAGTTTAACAAGGCAATTACCATGGTCCCACTCAATCCCAATACCTATGATGAACTTTGGGAGTCCAAAATCAGAGATAGTCCAGACTGATCAAAGCTGGTCTTTAAATTGTTCATTCTCAGCCTTATTGATTGCAATGGAGAGGAAGTCATTGACATGGATGGCAGCTATGATGGCATCAGTATCTGTCTTCCAGTAGTATATATATGACTTGCAAGCAAGTCTAATGAATCCCCATAATGTCATGTTGGCATTGAGAGTCTGGTTCCATATTTTACCAGCCTGTTTCATACTATATAGTCCTCTGATCAGGCACCACACTCAGTCCTCCTTATTAGGTTCTTCAAAGCTCTCAGGCTGTTCCATGTATTGAGTCTTATTGTCAGGGAGTAGCCTGTAGGGAAAGGCTGTCTTAATGTTGATCTGTGTAGTGTTCCACCCTTAAGTTGCAGTGAGATATAGTAGTACTTGCCATGATTCCATGCATGCAGTTGGCAATGTTGTTCTAGTGTAGTCATGCCCCTAAATCTGTTAAAATCCTTTAAAGATTAATTGAACTTTGAATTGGGCAACCTTTCCATTTTTGTCATGCTTGATCTTGAATACAGGCTGCCCTTTTCAAACTTTGTGACCAATAGGGACCTGATCTCACAGAATTAACTTGTACATGCTCATGTCATTTAGAGATTTTAACTCATCTTGGTAACCTGCTTCCCACTCCTTTGCATATGCTGAGGACTTTGCTTCCTTCTATGTCCATGGCTCATTGTTCAGATCAATGGTGGCTGGGTCACCTAGGGATTCTGTTACAGCCCAATAGGTGCTCAATGTCTTCTAGCAAGGCAATGTTTGCAAGGTCTGGCATAGTATCAAGGCCCTCCTCAATTGGTGTTTCAGGCATGATGGTTTTGGGAGTTGCAGCTGCATTATGAGTGGGTGGTACCTGATTATTGGCCTCCATTACATTGTTCTGGCATTTTTCAGATCATGAGTGACACAGTTTGTCAGTGGCCATGCATGATTCCTGCACTGCCTGCTTGAGGTGCATGGTTGATAGGTCATCAGGTCTAGCTTTGGCCGTGGAAACCTGAGTGTGAGCTGATCTCTGTGGGGCTGGTGGTTCAGCATTGTCAGCACATATATTAGGTTCTCTTGCCTCATTTGGTGTGATAAGTGTTATAATTGGGAGCATCTTGTCATCATCATTGTTGAGTGAGAATGGGGTATCAGATGACATTCTGTGTATTTCATTGATTGTTGTGGGTCTGATTGTTCCTGTGGGCATTGACCCTGCAATAGGTGCTGGTTCAATTGTGTCTGGTGGTGTGGGTGCTAGTATGGAATATCCATCATATTGTTTCAGGAAGCAGACATAGTATGATTCATAGATCTTCTTGATTCTATATTCATAACACCTGTAGACCTTGGAATTAGCTTCATAGCCAATTAGGATACATTCTATCCTCCATGCATTGAGTTTCAGGTTGTGTTAATGTAATATGAGAACAAATGCCTTACAACCAATCTCTTGCATATAGGAAGAATTGGGGATGTGACCATACCATAGTTTGAAGGGGGTTTTGCCATTAAGTGATTTTGTGGCAGTTTTTGTGTGTATATGAGTTGCTGTTAGGTAAAATTTGTTCCACAATGAATCAGGGCATTTTGTGGCTAGTTGCATTATTTGAACTTTTCCTTGAAGGGTTTTATGCATTTATTCAATGCAGCCCATGTGCTCTGAAGTGTAGGGGGCACTGTATTTGTGTTTGGTGCCAGTGGAATTTAACCAGTCCTTCATTTGGTAGTTTTTGAGCTCTCTATCATGTCTGGTCAAATACATGCCAATTTTTAGTCCTGTCTCACATTCTCTTTCCTTCTTTCAGGCTTGTAATGCCATAAATGCATCAGCTTTAGATTTAAGAGGAATGGACCAAGACATGTTAGAGAAGTCATCAATAAGATCCATAATGTATTTGTTTCTATGGTAAGATTGCACATTTATTGGGCCAGCCAGATCTATCCAAACTATCTGTAGCCTCATTACCACCCTATGCCCTCCCTCCCACACCTTTGGTACTGGTGTTCTTGTCTGTTTTCCAAGAATACATACATCACATTTGGGTTGTACAAGAAGGGAGGCTGATGGCATACCTGGCAGAAGTCCTTTTTAGGCCATAGTGGCAACAACTCAATAGTTGGTGTGTCCAAGGTGCCAGTGCCATGTATCAAGGCAGACAGGGTGTTGAGCAGCAGTCATAGCATGTTTAGCAAGAGAGAATTGTAGTTCCAGCATGTATAGGCATCAGCTTGGGATTAAGGGTCTAGCTGCAAGCAAAGTACCAGAGTCTTCATCAAGGATGGTGATGCCTAAGCAGCTGAAAGTGATTAGGGCATGCATGCCTGCAGTTAAGGTGGAGATAGATATGAGTTGAACAACTGATGTGGGGATGTAGAGGGCCTTCTCAAGATATATTTCAGTTTAATTTTGAACTTGAAGGTGAATCTGGCCTATGCCAATTGCCTGGATTGAGGTTCTTCCTATGCCTTTAATAGCTTGCAGTGGGATTACCTATAGTGAAATAAAGTTGAATGCACATGGTGAGATATGTACTGTGGCTCCAGAGTCTATGTAAAAGGGTTTCTTGGTGAGTGAGATGAGCCTGGTATTGTTTGCAGGATTTGTTGATATAATTGCAATTCTTGTGAGTATGGTTTTGCATTTGTGCATTGTCAAAATTAAGTTGGTATCCCAGTTGATCATGGCTCTAGGTTTGTCATCATCCTTAAAGGCCATGAAACCACCATACTTGAAGAAATCTGTAGTACTAGCAGCTCCTGCAAATTTGGTTGTCTTGGTAGTTTTAAGTTGGATCTTCTGTAAGTTGTCCAGCTCAATGATGTATGCTTGCCCATCTAGTCCTTTCACCATGATACTGTTTTTAGTGTTGTTGGATCCTCTGCTCCTTCTTTCCCTCCTTTTCCTTCTCCTCATGCAGCTTGCCATGCAGCCTTGGATTTTTCAATAGTCTTCCCAGCCATCCTGCCACCTGGTCTGACACACAACTCTTTGGTATGGGCTCTGCAGGAGAGTTTGGCAGCATAGCAGATCTCACAATACACAAAGCTGGGGCTATAGTTATGAGGATAAACTTGAGTCTTTGTCTCTTGGATAGGGAGGGCAGTGTCAGCATGTGATGAATTCATAAGGGTGGACAAACTATCCACTGTCTGGAAGAGCTTCCAAACACTGGAGGAGGTGTACAGGTTGGCTACTGTGAAGTTGATGAGGCCTCAGGAGACCTGGGCTTAAATGAATTCAAAGGATTTATTGTTGATACTGTTTACTAAGGCAATGCACTTTAGCAAGTCTCTGTCAATGGTACCAATGGCAAAGGCATGGTTGATGAGCTTTCAGATCTTCCAAGCAGTGGCATCAATAGGTTCTGTGATGGGGGTCAGTCTGGCTGATTGGTCAGGGTCTGAAAGTGCTAAGCTTTGTGATTGTGTGAAGAGTGAAAAGATAGAGCTTCTTTAGGATGTCCATTGTTCTCCAATCAGAGTGAGGTATCCAATAGGCCCATAACTGTTAGAACTCAATCTATTCAATAGACTGTAGACTAGTAAGTCTTTAGTAAATATATTAGTATCTAATTGCTGTAAAGTAAGAGCCAACTCACCTTCAGTTTAATGTATAATTGACTGAGGATATTAGGTGAGGCATGGGGGTATATATACATATTGAGAACAATGGTGAGTGGCCACAGTTAGGGCCAGTGGATATGTGAAGCAGAAGTGTGATTAGAGAGAGTGACAATGGAGGAGATTAATAAAGGAGACCAACAAGGAGACTGATGGTGCTATGATCCAGCATACTAACAACTTGAAGATGAGGACTTGCACAAAGACTAAGAATCTTTTTGTTGCTTGGTATTTTGCACCAAAGTTCAATGACCAAGAATGACTTGTATTAGCAGTCACAGTACTTGGATGCAGGAAACAATGTTCTTTTGCAAAACAATCTGAAAACACAGTAAAGACAATCAAATTGATTTCAAGATCTTATTTGAATGTTTTTGTCAAAACCATGAAAGAAATATTGTAGCCAATGAAAAGACCTTCCATAGGAATGGTCAAACTGAGAGGACTTGATAATTACATAAGTATTTGTCATGTGACTCCAGGACTGACCAATCAGATCAGAATATTTCTTCTATGGTTTTGACAAAAATATTCAAATAAAATTCTGAAATCAATTAGACTATTTTTACTCTGTTTTTACATTGTTTTGCAAAAGAGAATTCTTCCCTGCACCCAGTGAGTGTTCAAAGGTCACACCCATGCCTGCATTTTGTCATGAACCAATGGAAAAATGTGGTAATGACTTAATTAAATTTAGAAAATGGATGAAGTAGAACATCTGCATCTGAATATTAAATCAATACCTTAACAGAGTAGAGATGAAATAACCAAATTTACAGCTGGGGGGAAGTTAGGGGGTTGCAGTGCAATGGTTCTAATGACCTCAGAAGAGAGTAGTGAAATCTTCCACTAAGCTGTGTGACCATTCAACTGGGCAGTGTGACATCACTGCATTGTGAATAAAGCCAGGTGATCAGCCATGAGTGATAATGTTTTCAAGTAGAATAATGCACATGTTATGACATAACCTACTAATATTGTGACTCAGGAAAATCAGTCTGGGACTGTATTACTGCTGAGTTCTAGCACACTTACACAGAGGTGGAAATGAACCATCCTTGTTTTTATTTAAGGTCTTGTGAGATATCAATAAGGCAGTTACTCATCTAGGATAACTCTACCTGTTTTTAAAGGTATAATACCCTTTAATGAGAGTCAATAACAATAATGAGAGCATTATTTGGTTAAGAGGGAAAGAACATCCTCCAAGAGTATAGCAAGGAACAAAACTGACTTGGGTTGGTATGCTGACATAATTAGTTCAGCAACTATTTATCACTAGAATGAGCATACTCTGAGTCGGAAAAGCAAGCACACCAGCTTATAGGATTACCTGGAACCAGGAAAAGAGATGGTTTACTTAACTCTCCAGATGATACACTTAAGTATCTAGTTGTTGCTGTTCTCCATTGGTGACAAGCTGTGGATCCCAAGATTCTGGGATAAAACATTGTCCGCGAGGGGTAAGGAGCCGAATGTGACGTCATCCAGAAGATATGGCAGTGCTTGAACTTGTAATTTCACCGTCTCTACTGTACTGCATGTAACTTGCGTGATGCTTGAGGCTGAAACTCGCACTACAAGATCTTTCATCGTATGAATTTTGAACACTTAATTCACGTAAAATGACCGAAGTTAGACCTTAATAATATCAAATGACAGCCTTGAATCAAATATTGACGGCCATTCTGGAGCTGTCCATACTCGCTTGTTTCTGCCAGAAAACCCATCGATATGCTCAGGATATCTGAACTATTGAGTTTTATGGAGCTGGACTCCAAAAAGTGTGTCTGTCTTAACATAACATTAGTACGTGGGTCTCTCAAAACGAGGAGGGAAGATAGGATAGACAAATGTGATATACTTGTTTCGAAAGTATTAAACCATTTCTCGACAGGTGGATGCGCAGAGGAAAGGACACGCGTCAAATGGAGTTCACGTACTTGTACAGCTTTTTGACAGCCGAAGCAGCAGAATCGCTTCACAGCATTTTGCCGCATGTGTGTAATTTTATCTATGCTATTTTGGGCCGTGTTTCACTTATACTCTTTCTAACTCGTCTCTCGACTGTGTTTTGCGGTTCAAGACCGAAAACAAGCGAAAAAAGCGACATCTCAACGAAAGATATAGGTGACAATGGATTTATCGGAGACTCAACCTGCTGCACTCAACTAGCCTTGAATTCATCCCATCGGAGTTTCTGTAACTTCCGCTAGCATTTATCATTATTGTTGTGATGCTCACTCGTCCACATCTTTCTATATATATACGACTATACTCAGGAAATGGAAGCGATGATCTATTATTCCCTTGATCATCTATCGTAATTCTCCGTTTGACATGGGTCGCACATCCGGAGCGCAGCCTCTACCTTGATATGATTATATGCCAATTTTGACAGCATCATTTGTTCATTCAACGGACTTATTTCCGATACGTACATATATCAGCGTGTGGAAAGCATCATGGGATTCTGTCTGCTTCGTTTGAACTACCATTGACTGGTTCTTCAAATTGCCTTCTACGCTTCTTTCGGAATTTTGTCTTTCTTCAGTCTTTTTCTTGACTTTCTTTTCTTCTACGTAGACATCGCTGAGCGAACCATCAAGCTATATGTCAAACGATACGCTGGCAAATTTGACAAATTTTGTTCCAAGTGAGTGATGTCCGGATATCTGGTGTAGGAGTTTTATCGTGCGCTCTCAGATGTTACGAATGAGGATGAACGTAGCTTCAATGCCCAACTCATAGTGGTTTTCATTACTTTTCAATTATTCGGTTTCTTTGGGATTCTCATCACCCTTGCGACTGTCATTTTCTCACGTTCGATTACAAGACACGCCGCGTGGTTTAGTTTTGCCATATCTTGGGTGATCTCCGCGGTCGCCTACACTCTTCTTTTTTGGGGTGGTTACTTGTTCAATGAACTGGAGCCTCCATTTTCGCTTTGCCTTATCCAAGGCGTCATGATATACGCTTCCCCTCCATTGTAAGATCCCTGACTGTAATCCTTTAGCTTGCACGTATTCACAGTCCTGTTAAGGACAGCTTTCACTTCGCTTGCTCTTGTGGTACAGGTATGATGGGTGATAATGCTCCTTGACGTTCCGTGCAATGATCAGATGTTAGGTATGGTACCTGGTTCGCTTCTCAATGGTGTCATCCAGTCAAACCAGAGAAATCCAAAGCAGGCCATCACAAATAACGTTAACAATTGTAAGCCCCAGTTTTGCGGTCCTGATCGCTCCTTCATGTTTCAACAGCTTTTGAGCTTCCCTTATCTGCTATTTGTGCTGATCTTCGTCTGCAACTTGATTGTAAGTACAAGTATTCCGATCTATGTGAGCCAAAATTAACATGTCTTTAGCTTGGTTTGCAAAACCGGAGCATAGTCAAGAGAGTGAGCACCAGTGGCATGTATTGCAGCTTCAGCAACAGGATACCGTGTGTGACACGTATAATTTCCAGTGATCACTGTTTTGAGCTGACTTCATTAGTGGCCGTGTTTCTACTGCTCTTAGTGCATTAATCTTGATTCCCGTTACTATTCTTGAAGGTTTGTTTCCAAAAGTTCAGAACGAAATGACAATGATCTCTGTTGCAGCCCTCATATATAGAGTCCTCCGTCGGCAGTGGGCCTTGTTCAAACAACCCACAGGTGCACGATCGATGGTGCTCCGAGTAGCTTTGTTTACTTTTATAGGATTGATTGCTCTCACGTGAGCGAGAGCCTTATTCGAAGCACTCTTTGTCTGATCTGATAGCACAGCTTGAGTATGGTCCTCTTCTTTGACGTACATCACGGAGGTGCTCTTAACGTCGTGTTATCCCTGTGTCAGTTTTGTTTTGTACCTCAACGTTTTGAAGCGTTCATCGGCTGACACCATATCAGTGCCAGTGTTCGTGGTTTTAATTTTTGGAACTCAGAGTGTACATTCTTCATATGCATGGGTCTTCATTTTATAGTACTTAACCATATCCACAGGATATCCTTCGTGCTTTGATGTTCTGGAAGAAATCAAAGCCCGCAGTATGTGACAACTATGTGAAGGAGTAATGGCAAAGATGCGATGATTTTCATTAGAGTTGGAGAAGCATGATGCGGATGATGTGGATAATAGGATTAAGCAATGTGGGCTAATGCGTAGACACAAAGGGCTGTGCCCCAGAGTAGTACATCTTTTAGGATACGACAAGACATCTCCTGGAAAGCTGAGTTCGAAGCATTCCGTAACGTTCATATCAAGTGTTATCAGTTGCAAGATCAAACCGATATAAGATGACGCGTATAATGCGAGGACTCGGTTGGCCATCAACTGAAAACATCGGATTACTAAACAGCTTCCGAAAGGTGCGCAGACCATACATATAACCAAACCAGCCGCAGCTGCAATTTGAGTCAAACTACATGAAATTCAAAGACATGACAGTCATAAAGAACTGTTCATAGAGCTGCTTATAAAGCTCGAGACATTACCTAAAAGAATGAATAGAAACGGCCGTGACCAAAATCTTTGTCGTGTCAGGCGAATGACGAGTGCAGCTATAATATCTTGGGATGATAACACTCCATAGAGCTCGTAGAATTGATAAGAGGAAGCAAAGAACTATGCGGTGAATGACATACCTAGATTAGATTTTGCGCTATCTAGACCGCAAGATGTACCGCTCAAAGATCAATTTTTTTGTTTGATAGTCGTGTTTCCGGAAACTTTTGAAATGCTGAGCATAAGCTTTGGTAGGCTGCCAGGGGCTTTAACCGCATTGCGCAAAATTGGCCGTCAAATTGTGGTGAGAGATACGGTCTCAAGGACATTCTCCAACGGTAATGCGTTTACAAAGAAGGCGAACCAGGCGCCTTTTATACAGACTTTTTGTCGGATATGACAGTCTTTCCCACGTGGCAAACACGTGAAACTTCTAGATTAATGAATATATAATATATGATCACTGCTAGCACACGAAAACGATGAGATTTAGACATATTTGCTAAACATATGTATCGTACCCAGCGACCGATTTGCATTCTGTAATGCACTTGACCATTTCAACGATCATCAATAGACATGACAATATGTTTGACAAGGATTTCAGATGCATCACAACAGAAATCAAAGTTCGAAATGCACTGCACGCTCCATCGCCACACGCATCCATTTCACTGTCTTAAGACAGAAGTGTACCTGAACTCAGTGCATCCGTATCATAACCTTGAAAACACGTTCATCTCAAAAGGAGTTCTCAAAAGGACTGGCAGGGAATTATTAGATTATAGACCGCAGAAAGAGATTCCTATGAGAAGTTCTTCAAGTTTCGTATACGATACATTTGTTGTTTTGATTGACACATGGCGGAACACGTTTTGAAGCACAGACAATAAACAGAATTCTCCCCGTTTATTTACCCGCCTTTTAGCAAGAAGATGGATCCTATCCAATACAAAGGTCGGTCATGCACGATTTTACATTATTGGCCGGAGCCACAGTTACACTTTCTGCTCTTGAAGATGAGAATACTAAGCACAGACAGATATACACAAGGATTCATATAATGAAACGCAGCATCTCCAGCATAACGCCAGGCACTGTCCAATGACACGACTTGTTTGCCACACACGTTCGTACTGTTGGTCAAAGCAAAGTCGTTAGTTAAGTCCTGGTTTACGGGATGCATTTTTCGGGGTTTGGATGAAGTGTTTGTGCATGAATCTGAGGTTGGTGCACTTTTAATGGTTGTGTTTGGACCGCAGGGAGAATCAAGGTGTTGATGTTGCTGGAGGTTGAGCAGAGGCACGGAAACAGGGGGCATCCGGAACTATTATCAAATTTGAGGCACCACCTATCTCCTCCTATCTTTTTCCCTTCTGCTCACATCAAAAGAACAAGATTCAGATCCACAGAGATGCGCGTAGGTCGAGTATAGCTATGCAGCGTTAGGTTTAGTGTACGGAGCGGGGCATCGTTGGCAGTGATGGTACTTGAGTACGGGAACGAGGAGGAAGCGGCTGGAGTCGAATGAGATGTGCAACACTGACAAGCTCGTCACCGGCTTATTGCTTCTTGCTTGCTGGCATGGAAGTAGGTGCAGGGGTAGAGTGGACATGAATGCATAGCGCGAAGCGAAAGCAGGGCGCAGAGGTCAGAGCATAGCCTGATCAACATGATGGGACAGTATTGATACTGCCTTATATGAACAGCGTAGGTCTGCCCGCACCGTTATTGTTCTTGTGGTGCGACTGAACACTATTGAGACCTCGGAGATTTACGAGATAAGATAGATAGATTTACCTTTTACCTTGTGTCAATCTTTCAGACGACGCATGATGGGCTTAGTAAAAAATTTCTCTCATGTTTGAAGAGGGAAGGGCACTATCGATGGGTCAATAAAAACAGTTAACAACGTACCAGTGGTACTGTAAAAAGTTGGAAGAAACTTCTGGAACGCAATGTCAGCAACAAGAGCTATATTACGGTTCTCCATATTTTACTTGCATATGCAGATGTAGTATTCAGGTTACGATAAAATGTGTTACATGTTATTGGAATAACAAGCATTCATGGATGTTCATGGCCCCTAGCCAAGGAGCGCGCATCATGCATGTCAGAGGTGCCATACAATCTGTTATCGTAGTTCAACAGGTGGCAGGTTGATACAGCTTGAGATAAGATTGTGTTTTGTTGCTTCAGTGTGGCAACGAAACACACATGACGTATTGAAACAAAGCAGTGATTTATCGTTGGATCGGCACAGATTTGCGCTTGTACAGTTTCTAATACATCAAACCAAACCGCGTAGTTGGTGTCTGCGATGACTCTATTACATGTTTGGGACTGGGTCATCAGCAAATCTCGTTCGCACACCCTCCTTTACCCTCTACTGCAAACCACATTTCCTATCTACAGATTTGTCTTCGTCATAGAATCTTTCTTTCTCTTCGTTGAATGAATTCAAATATTTCTTGATTAATTGCTCCCAGCCAGCATCCTGTGCCCTTCGACGTTGTTCTATGTCAGAAATAGGAGTTCGGTAACAATGCCAGACACCACCGGCCACCAATGTGTTGCTATCGTTGCCGTATCGAAGGAACCAGCGTATATCACCATGAAAATCCTGCCACATAGTATGATTTGTCCAACGCTGTTCTAAAGATACCTTCTTGAGACCGATATCGGCATGAGCCCAGTCAATGAGGACCGGACAGCCGTTTTTGGAACGGATGATTACGTTGTGGACGGTAATGTCGCAGTGATTGACGCCGTAGCGTCGAATTACACGCCGGAGTTGTAAAACGCGCTGAGATATGATTTCTGCCTCCTCAAGAGAAAGATTAATGCCAGGTTGAAATGAGGCCATGGTGCGACCTTTAATAATATATTCAAGAAGGAGCCCATTGATGTGTGTCAAAGATGGATGGCATGCAGATTCCTCCATCTTGAGCTGTGCGGCGCCGAAGAAGCGAGGAATTAGCCCAAATTCTTGCGCCTCACCGAGACACTGGTATGCTTCACGCTCTTTAGAAAGTCCACGTTCAAAGTTATCCCAATATTCCAGCATATACACCCAGTCTGGAGGCACTTGGTCTGGTTTGCGCAGAGATTTCAATGTACCACATGTGTCGACATGGAATCGAATACTCTCTTGATAGTCCTGTTCGCCGTCAAAATTCCAATCATCGACGATCCGCTAGTTTGAGGACAATACACGGAGGGAGACACGAAACAGAAGGTTCAGGTTTGACTAAAAGCGCAACTGAATTTGTGAATGGAGCAAAGGCCTTTAGAATCTGAACTTTTATAGACTCGTTGTGTTCAGGAAGTGTAAGGGTAAGGCGAGTCCCTGGTTTATAGACTTCAGACGGAAACCTGGCAAGAATAATGATGATTGACATTAGAAGTTTGAGTAAAAGCTAAATGTTTTACAACTGACCGAAACCATTGATCTTGTGCACGGCTGGAGAAACAGCGTAGACGATGCATGAACTAGGAGAGGCAATGGTGTAAACAAGGCAATAGAAAACAAAAGTAAGTACTTTGGTCAATTGAGAGACCATGAGTCAGTATCTTCACGATCATAAGAACGATACCAGAAAGGGGACTAGGGTTGAAAGAAGAGTACTGATGTGTCTCAAAAAGAATTGAAAACCATGAATATAACAACATCAACAATACCTCTGACCAGTTGCGCCTTTGCAATCAGTATGATAACATCTACATTAGCCTTGTAATCTCATTTTGACGGAAGGTGGGTAGGTGGTGGTATCGGAACGAACCTGGTCGTGGAGGTCCCAAAACCAGGGTATTTCAAAACTTCCGTCACAAATTGTCACAAAGCCGAACTTCGGCAGTGTCAAGTTGAGTCTCCTAAATCCCATCGATACTGCATCACCGTAACCGGAAGGTCAGTATCACGCAAATCCACTCTTTCTTCTCTATTCCTCTCTAGACAACTTTGAATACTTCAAAAATCTGAGGTAATGTTCTGGTGCATACATGGTTGTTAATTGGAAAATTGCGTGGTAATACATATGGTACGGCCAAAACCCGGGGCAGTTTGAATCAATTGTTTTCTTACCACCCAATGTTTGCGATATCGCAACGACCAGACAGTTTCCCACCTATCTTGGAGTCTGCGTTGAGGGAGCTTATAGTTCATATATCTCAAGAAAAATCAGTTAGTTTGGTCTTTGAAAATCGGACTTTAAAATTCTAGGGCATTTTGAAACCCGCGTGAGGGCAAAAAAATGAGAATAAGGACAACAGTGTGTAGTTGTGAACGTTGATCTCATGCTAACAATTATGTTGCCTCCATCTTGTATTATTGGTCTCATGGCCAGAGCGTTTTTGAAATCAACCATTTTTGGTACGAAAAGAGGACAAAAATGGTTCTAAATGTACTGTGTCGACTCCAATACTAAGTTTTCACAATCAATTCGCATCCATTATAACCTTCAACCCTTCAACTTTAAGCTAAAGTTGTCGGTTTGTTATGGGTATTTTGAGATAAAGTAGCTATATCCTACCCGTGCTGATAATTTTCTGCCTTGAAGCACCGTTCTCAATGCCTGAAGCTGCCGCCTCAATGGAGGATTGAGCATGGCATCACTGTGTTGATCTAGTTTTTCAACGAACGCGTTGTAGACACGGTCGTCACGAGCAAAGTAATAGAGCTATTGCAACAGATACATTAGGAAGAAGGAATGGTAACAAGGGTTAATTTCGTACGGGTATACTTTCTCCCCCTTCAATATCAACTGAAGCCATTGACCAGGCGGTCATCATCAATAAATCACTCGATAGATCAGAGCATATATTTTCGCTACCGATATGAACAAAGACACCAACCTTGTCGCATTCGCCATGCTGCGAAGAAAAACGGATAAGCCAGGACATCGACGAAGAAACATTGCACATACTAGTCTTCTACATCAGCGATGAGATCTGCATTCTTCAGGCTGGTTGTACAAAACCGGCGAACAGCAGCTCCTGCAACCTCAACAGGCTTTCCCACTGCTCCTGCCCTCAAAGCGTACGATATATGGGTGATCTGGTCTCTTATCCACCCATCACCTTCACACATGACCAAAGTCTGCAGGAAGGACGCTATCAGACCGGTCTGTAGTTTGGCAATACCTTCGTCAATCGCGAATTTGAGATTTGTGCCTTCGAGAGGAAAGATGTTGGATGAAGAACGAGATTGGATTACTATGGAAAGACGTACGTGCCAGTTTCAGTAGTTTGACCGTTTCGGGTCTTGAAGAGTCTGAATCATTTAGACGGTTGACCCATTGCGAGATGGTGCCGACAAGGAAGAGGACGACTTCTTGGTAAGGAAGACCGTATTGCATCGCATATACCATCGGAGTCTGGCCGCCAACTTGTCTCTCCAGCAGGAGCTGTCATTGATAATAGATAAGAATAAACGAGGTGAAGTCAAGTATCAATGGAAGGAGATCCTTACATGAAATGCTCTGTCGCGAATTTCACCCAGAATGTCTAGATCCTTTCGATCAATTGCCCTGAAAACTTCATAGTGCTATGGTTACGAGAAAACTCCATAAATAGGTAAGGAAACGTGTTCAAAGCACTGCTACTTACTTCGAGCTCGACCTTCGGACGAGTGCTCATGCTGCTATGCGATTGACGGAATTTTTGGGGGCTAGCACTAGCAGTATCAACGATATTTGATGTCACCTTGGACGACACAGATAAAGACCGGTCGATGGACTGCATTTCTTTTGATGGCGGTGTCAGTCGTGCTTCATACGTTAAGAAAGCCTCCAGTTCTGCCTCTCGCTGTATTATTGCTGGTGACTCATCAAACAATTGTAAGGCCATTGTCGGATGCTGCACGCACCACTGGATGAAAGCGTCTTCAATGGGCGACCTATGGACCTTCTATACTCGTTCTCCCTCGGCTCTGGGGTGACCGCCCTCTGAGGCAGGTGCAAAACGGCCGGAGCGTCCATTCTGATCAAGCGCATTCAATTTTTAGTTCTTTTATACCATGATTCACAATGTCTTGAGGACAACAAAGGGGCGGTACGAATAGTACATGAGTATTGGATGGCTGTACCGGGTGAATAATTGGATTTTGAGCTCTTGCAGGACAATGGAACATATGGCTACAGCTGCTTGTGATCGCCTATCAAATCGCAACCCGTTACATAATATCGAGCTCTTGAACACCAGGTCAGCATAGTCACTGGTAAGTTACGAGAGTGTATATGTAGCTAAATAATGTCATCTGATGTGAGCAACAGCTGCAGGGTCTGCCGGTGTATGACATCGGTACTATTGGACAAGATATTTTAAGTAATGTCCTGGATACAATTAAATATAGAAAATGTTGTATAAGGGTTTGGGATCAAAAAGAATCTTGCGTTGATACTGAAGAATACTGGTTAAGTACCAAAGGCTTTTCTGGACTTCGTCGTATACTGTTGCCTCGACATGTCCAGATTCGTATAAAGTCCTGGAAAAGTCATCAGTTTCCCTTCTACTATATAAGAAGAGACACATCACACCAGTTGACTACCAAATATCAATAATACCAGTACAGGCACTTTATAAGAAGTGAGTCAGGGTGACCAAGGCCCCCAAGAGAAGATCTGCTTACATGTCGCTAGTATCATATCAAATGCCTGGTCATGCTGCCAAGTCATGACGTATGCGACAGCAACACTATCATGACGTTGATTAGCCTTAAACAAGCTTTAGTGATGTACACACCCCAGTACTAGGCCCCCTAAAAGGCTGAAAATCATTACGCGTACCACCATTGTTATTGACTGGCCATTTCCAGTTATAGATCGACGGTTCCGGCAGAGTCGATACCCGATGATTCCTATTATACAGACCATTGAATATGGAAAATTTCAGACAAAAGAAGCAAGAAATCTTCACCGTGAATGGTACTAATCAAGATAGTACATGCCAGAACGATCATCGAGGAAATCTTGGAACTTGAAATCAGTCAGACACGCGTGCGTAAAAAGCTGATCCTGCAGTGACAAAACTCACATTTCCGGGTTTGAAGAATCACAGTACGTTTCATTAGGCGATCTCCTCACGGTGTCCTCGTTTTTTAGGCTGTACTAGAGAAAGGTAAGTGCCACTTTTAGAAACTCGCGGTATCTTACTATGAAAACGCCTAGAAATACAGCCAGCCACACGATATAAGGGATGATCAATAACTGATTTATTGTTAGTACAAGATCATCATGACTGGGTCTGCAGTAAACTTACTGCAACCACAGAACCATAGTCCGTTCCGAAGGGTTTGTTTGTCAGGATGGAGCGCAGATTCAAAAATATCTAACAGAGACCCAAGCAGACAAAGTTCAAAAAGAACGCTGTCACAAGTGGAATACAAATGCTCACATGTATGACAAGGGCCAACGTCGTGCATGCGGTCCTGTGAGACGTTAATTGTATTCCTTTTATACCAGTATTGATCGGCAGAAAGAGTACAAAACTCACAAACTAGGTGCCGCGTATATGAGCGCTCCTTGTACCAAGCACAGTCCAAAATCGGGTGCAGGCCCTGTTCTTTGACCGGCAAAAGCAAGCAGGGTGTACGAGATGCACGAGAGAATCCAGGAACATACAAAGCTGTACCAAGTTGAGTAGCGTTTCACCCCCCGTCCTAGAATCGCAGTGAGAGTTACAATCAACAACCCGCATCCACCGATGAGCTGCAGAGCGACGAAAGCGACAGCAATGCGGTCGTGAGACTCTGGTTCTGATCGAGCGAAAGACATGGGGGTTGGGCCAGAGGGTACTAAGAAGAGAGAATAGATGCCAGGACTTGTGAGCCGTGTCGACTTTCCGGAAGTTCAATGTAGGAAACTATGGCCGACAATTTTGACGGAAGTAGATGTTCCTGGTTGCATAGACATCATCTCCATCTACATTGAGCCTTACTACACGGAGTTAACACTTTGTCTGACGTGAATAGACAAACGCCTGACATCTTTGTTTGCATGATAGTCACAGATCGTGTGTTACAAACCGCATAGGGCGCTTGCCCTCACCACAGATCGTGTGTTACATGAGCCTTACTCAAAAAGAGCCTTTAATGAGGCATGTGCAACTTGAGATTTCAGTAACAGTCAAACGTTCTGTGG
Source organism: Termitomyces heimii (assembly GCA_003313675.1). NCBI lineage: Eukaryota > Fungi > Basidiomycota > Agaricomycetes > Agaricales > Lyophyllaceae > Termitomyces > Termitomyces heimii. The sequence continues at coordinate 16,325 of QLON01001015.1, forward strand.
TGAACATATCCGTATTAAAGCTAGGCGTCACGAAGCTAAAAACAACAAAATGTTGTAAATTATCGAATATCGACTGTTGGCAACTGTCGATTCAATTCGGCGTCTTCCCTGACGGCGTGATAAACAGAGGCGCTGTAAATAACGAAAAGCCTTACAATCACCGATGTTCTGGTATTGGTAGTGTTTTAATCCTGCTGGAATTGCGAGGTGAAACGTCATGGCGATGAATGATTCACTGCCAATGTGCGGCGTATTTGACAGCGTAATTAGCACGAAAATGGCCTATCCGTTGCCTATTCGTTGCCATCAGGGCCATCAATATTCCCTTCGTCATCAGGTGCATTCTTTCTCTCAATTCGCCGAAATCCTTTCCCAAGTCTCCACCGCTCATTCGTGATATCCACGGAGTCTAACCGATTCCTCCTCAGGAGTGGTATATACTTATCTTGACCTGTGCGTTTGTACGTTCCACCACCCAATGGTATCATGAGCTTCGCGATGGATGAGGATGTCGCGGGAGACACGGAAACACTGCTTTTTGGAAAGTGTATGCGAGAAGCAGCGAGGAGGAAGTGATTATTCAACGCTGTGTAAATTTCTGATCGCAGATGTATCGAATGCATTTGATGCAATAGCTCAGATCTTCCACTTTCGTCCCCATCAGAAAGAGCTGCTCCATTTGTAGTCCGCCAGTTCAGCTCCCCTTCTGAGTAACCACAATCCCAAAGCAGAAGAGGTAACGCATCAGCCATCTGATATTCTGGCTTGCAATCCACAATTTCAGTGGCACCTGGCTCTAAGCCTTCCTCGACATTCATTAGAGAAGTGATAACGCAAGGATCTTCTTGTCCATACCCGACCATGAAAAGAACAGCCATGATGTGACGCACTTGATGATAGAGAAAAGCAGTGCCAACAAGATTGAAGACGTACTTCCCATTGCCTTCGGTATCAACTGATATGGGATCGATTTCAGCATTCAAGACTCTCCTCTTGAACACCGTGATTTGCTTGGAGGGATCCACTTTACACAAATTGCGAAAATCGTGTTCCCCGACCAAGTGGGAAGCGGCAATACGCATACGTTCAATATCAAGTACATTCCCTGAGGTAGTATTTGTCGAGAAGAAATACTTGTAGTGTCTGTACTTGCACGAGAATCGAGCGGAAAAGTCATCAGAGACTGGAGACCAGGCAAGTATGCGGATTGTTGGTGGAAGAAGGCGGTTTAGAATAAGTACATAGTCATGTTCGAATTTTCCCTTTTGTGTCGAAGTGGGCTTGGATAAACTTGAATTGAGAGGTACGTCCTTCAAGTCAGCTTCGTCAAATCCGAATTCAAGCCCTTGAATTGCACTCTCTCCCTCCGCATGCTGTAATGGTGAAGATTCATTTCCAAGGTTTGCTGTCATTTCTGAGCTATGTGGTGTCGAGAAGGCAACCTTCGCACCATTATCTTCTACCCCAACTTCGGATCCAAGGGCACTTCTAACCCATAGCGAAACTACCTGACCAGCAGCACTTACTCCTCGATCAGTACGACCACATCTCTCCCATCCGCAACCATCCAAACCTCCCTCAGAATCGATGAGTCTAGCCTTGGCCAGCGCATCGAATAGCACACCCTCGACCGTGGGGAGGGTTGTCTTCTGATTTTGGAAGGCAAGACCCCCATACTCCCATCCCGAGTAACAGAACTTTAATGCGATCTTGCGTCTTGAGTATGTGCTGAATTGAAAGGTCTTCTTCATACGAAGCTTTGGGGACGGGGGACGTTTCTTCGGCCGAGCGTCGAGCTCTGTTAGTCGAGCGATTAGCTCTTCACGAGTCCAACCATCGTAAGTCGAGGGCGAAACTGGGGGTGTCATGACGCGCCGAGGTAGGACACAACGTGAAAAAACACTGATCATACAAGTCGAAAAATCAAATCAACAAAAACGACTAAAAAGTCTCGTCGTTTTCCGAATATGGAGTGAAATAATAAAAATATTAATTGGATCAGTTCTTCAAAAACAAATCAGGGCCTAACTGGGAATTGAACCCAGGACCACTCCCAAGCTTACATATGCAAGCGAAATGCGAAATCCCGAAGGGAGTATCATGCTACTAGACCATTAGGCCGATATGTTTCAATAGGACTCATCCACCACGAGATGGCATTGTTGGGTCGATCCGTACTGAAACCCATAACGGACACCTGGGCTTGGTAAGGAGTCGAACCTTGTTTCCTCTCTAAGTTGAAGATCCGTACTGAACCCTGAGGCACAATGTGAGAGAGGGGAAGAAGCGACATTTCCCACTTCGAAAGCCCAAAGACAGACTCTCGGAATCAAGCATAACATGAACTTGGTCCCCATTCATCCATTTCAAGATCCGAAGGATCAGGATATGCGGGAGGTTTCCATATGCACAGGAAAGGGAAAAGAGGCCTTCCAGAGGAGCCAAAAAGACTTCATCAGTAATCGCTATTCTTCCTTCACGTCCCAGAAGCTCTTCGACATGATAAAGCGACTCCAATCAACACGAGATCATCATGTTTGAGATCTTTATCTTATCCAGAGTAACATGCAGGCACAGCGTCGTAATTGTAGATAGTGATACAGGTTGTGAGCCAAACGTCAAAGTATTACAAAAACCAGACTACAATATAAACAATCAACCAATCGCCATGTCAGTGACCTCAGATACATTTGAAAGACCTCGCGGTTGAGTGCCTTTGAGGCGCATTGAGAATATCACATCCTTGATGACCTGTGAAATAAGTCCATGCTGCGCCTCGACAGCAATTTTCGTGCTGCAATGTCATTATCAGGCGAGGTCAAATTTATCAAGAAAGAAGATGTACCTATCCTTTACACTCTTTGCGAGCTGGTTATCCTCCTTTATCCTTTCCTTTTCCTTGCCCTACGCATCACCGTCAGCAAAGACACGACAGGTTGAGGAAGATAGGCACAACCTTGGAATTTCCTTCTCTATCTTTTGCGCTTGGAACGGGAGCCCGCGTTGAGCCGACAGTTGATTGCGCCTTTGAGAGTTTTTGATGTAGATCACAGAGCTGAGACACAGAATATGCCCGATTCTACATCCAAAATTCACTCAGCCCCTGGTCGAAGAGGAAGGTCAATGACGTACCGAGATCAGCGGACTAGAACTAAGGGTATTCACCCAGTATTTGTTCCAAAGCATCGCAAGCAGCTCGTTGTCAAGACTTGATTTGAATATCTCAACATCAACCTGGTAGTACTGGTTGGCGTGGACACCAAAGTCTTCGATCTTATGCAAGGGAATGGATTGATACTCGGATGCAGCAACATTTGGAGGAGTGTAGTCTTCTGGATATGTCCTGAACGCACCAATATCAACTTTGCCGGCAGAGATGGTACGATTTGGGTCGATCTAGATATTGTTGGACCATGACTGGAGGGTACAGAGATCTGGAACTTACGACGACTGCAACGAATGGATCCTGGAATTTCTGATTGATGATTTGTGTGTTGACATCAATACCCGATAGCCAGCAACCATATCCGGGATGAGAGTGATACCACCCAATAGCATTCTCGAGTCGACCAGCCTGTCAATTGAAGAAAGAACCGATAAAACATTTAACGGAGGGAAATTCTCCAAGAGAGCGAAACAATAAGGGACTTACCTTCTCACTTCCTTGGATGTACTCCACCATGTATTCGTTAGCCTCATTCGCTGCACTTACGCGCGTCTCCGTTCCCTGTACTGGAAGCGCAAAGGAATCCATGACCACAATGGTTTTCCCAACCACCTTTCCCTGCATGAGGCCCATGATTTCGTGGGGTACTCCCGAGCGTGCGTGCATAACCTGTGGCAAGTCGTTGATCCCATGCCGTGGCGCGATCAAAATTATGTATTGCGTACCATCTTGATTAGCGCGACGGCAGAGATTTTGCATGCCTTGAAATAGTGTGGGCTGCAGAGGACATATTGAGTTTGAGGGAAATGAATGGTAAGACTACCAGTGACGCACTCCTTTGTCCAGGGCATTTCTCGATTGAGCTCTCTATTTGCCTCTTGATCGAAACGATAAATCTCATCTTGAGGTGACAGTTCTATAATGTTGTTCGCAAGATTGAAGTTCTTCTGGGCCGTGTTCCTGGACGACGCCATGGGAGCGAAGTTTGCGAGTGTTGTGTGCAGTCAGGTTTTGATCTTGAAATCTCAAATTCAAATGTTAACGCGCGTGAAGTCACAGCGCAGTTCTCAGTAGTTGTCACATTGAAATTCGAAACAATAAACTTCGAACAATGATAATACGTTATTTACTGAAATGGTTTACGAACCCAAAATATGTAATTACAATCTGTAGCAGCCCACGCGTCTCGTGAAGCAAGCAACCACTTCGCCTGCAGCGGATGATATATGAGACCTCGCACCTCCGCTTCCGTATGAGGCGGAGACTCTGGCGAACATGAAGGTGAAATCCACGCTTTTGGCAGGGTCGCATGCTCGAGATACTGAGGATCCACGGAGGACGACCGATATTTTTGAAAGAACGAGACGAGCTCGGTAGGTTTGACAAATTTGCTATATGTGTGGGTACCTTTAGTAACCTTGCGCCAGACTTTCTCGGCCATGAAAATAGTAAGGAAGTAAGCGAGCGGTGTCCGGGATACGGTGGAAAGGAACAAATGACCACCCGGCTATTTGGGTACATTGTCGGGCCTTGCATAGAAAAGACGCACGTTCAACTCACTTTAACGAGCTCAGCACATGTAGAGAGAAAAGTCGCAGGATGGTCGACATGTTCGATAACTTCCATGGAGCATACGACGTCGTACCGTTTTGGGCTCTCCAGAAGCGCTTGGGCCGATGTATGGAGGTAAGAAAGACGCTCGAGCTTCGGGTCCGCCGACGCGTGCACTTGTGCGATCTTTATATTCGGCTCGGCCGCATCTATTCCTAGTGTATTAGCCCCAAGGCGCGCGAGGCTCTGAAGTGACATTGAGAAATTTCAAGTTGTAACGTGTGAACGGTGAAACATTCTCACCTCCGATAAGAGACCGCCACCACAACCGACATCCAGAACATCCAGGCCACGCAGCCCTTTTGGACGAGGGGCCTCTTCCCCCTCGTGTTCACGTAATGACACCTCCTCCAGCTTTTCTTGTATAAATTGAACGCGTGCCGGGTTCATTCTGTGGAGAAACACAAACTCTCCTTGTTCATCCCACCATTGTGAAGAAAGACGCGAGAAGTGGGCGATTTCTGACGCATTAATTGTGCCGTTGTTAATTGAAGAATATGTATGCCGATGGAGGGTGCGAATGACGTTGGAGAAACGCATGGTTATTCAGCGTGACACGGCTGTGACAAGGATAAATAAAGTCAAGGTATGTACTACTTACTGACTTGTTGGAGTCAAAATCCCATTTTTACTAAACCAATGAAAGAAAAGAATCTGAGTCGCGACGATCATGTAAGACACGAACCTAGAGAGGAGTCTGGCGTCATCAGACCCCTCAACAGATTCTATCAGCATCTAATTTCTTTCAGAGACTCACGGACAGGTAACAGGAGTATTTCTATAGTCGTTGAAAGAAGCTCTCCCTTGATAATTGGATGGATGCTCTATTTTGATTTCGTTCGGGAAGCCAGTTAACACTTGAGCCCTTGTATTGATAGCCCCCGCAGCATGGTCAGGTATGGTAATTACGGACACTTCCTGTAGGTACTCCGGTCAGATGCCTTTTTCAAGCATACCGGTTACGCCTTGTAGCCATTTCACCACAGTTTGGACCTAAGGTGTTCATACTGCTTCCCATATTCAAGTCCCTGCCCTATCTGCCATTTACGTGCCTTCCCAATTTCCAAACTCTTTGACTCTCTGCAATGCTTACCAAACCCCATGCGTTCCAGGTCTTTCACGAGCCATGAGATCTGGCAAGGCTCCACTTTAATTATAACCCTTCCCATGCTTAGATAGTACTTCCATTTTTGGGAGATGCAACCCCCTTTCGAGCTCGTCGGACGACAGAACCAATAGGTAGCGGATAACCCGTTCTGGCCAAAGCGGTAATAGGGCATGCCGTGTCCCTTTCACTGGTCTGATGGGCCTTGAGATTAAATAGAATATAAGGAAAAACCACCATACAACTTATTGACTAAATAGTTTAATAATACAGCGATTGCAACAGAGAAAGAATATTTGGTAATGTAGTTGCATTTCTCAAGGTGGACCATGCGACATAGGCCGCGACCCGATCTCGGGTATTGAAAACGACGAAAATCCAGTTGACAGAATATTCGATTGATTTGCCGACGTTTGTGGCGGAACTTCTTCATATCTCTTCCAAAAGACGCAGACTTGGAGGAGATCCTGTGCCAATCAAAATTTATGAGATGTCAAGTCCGAGTCCGGAAGTCCAAACCTTTTGAGTACCGAAAATGACCGCGGCGGTGGATGGCACTGGAACAAAGCGGGATAATCAGGGGATTGATCAGGTATTGGATACAGCCTTCACTCACTTGCAGCAATCAAAAAATCAAATTGAATTCCAATTTTCTGGTTTAAAGTATAAATAAAGGCAACACTAACATTATTTTTTAGGTCAGAGAGATCCTAATTATCAAGAGCAAAAGATTTCACATACATGACACCAGCTATGCCGAAGATAGTGAAGAGTACAGTGCGTAGAGCCATGGTGGCCGATTGATTGAACCATCGCAACGAGTCACGATTTCGATAAAGCAAAACACCAATGAGAACTGAAAACATCAATATCGGCTACTGAAGTGCGATATTGTCCTGTTTAAATTTACCTTCTTCGACGACCAAAATTGTGGAAAGTAAGATTGTCCATATTGATGTCAAATCAGGCCTTACAGGAGTATCAGTGTTGTGTAACAGCCTCTAATGCGGAGACTGACAATGATGTCTTGATCAAGATACAATAGGTGCGGTTGGACGATAACCGCACGAGCTCAGGATAACGAAGTCCAAACTACAATTGATGAATAAACTGTACAAGTTAGACGGATAATCTCTAGATTCACCAACAAAACACCAGTGAAAATTGCGATCCAGATAATCCAGGGCGTTATTACGAGCTGCATTGAGAACAATCGCGCTGTGAGTGTGGTAATTTAACAGGGTTGAATGAACCGACCAACAAGGATACAAAAAGCGACCTCTTTTTCTGTGCAGTCTTGTAAAGCGCCAGCTGGACCTTGAGCAACAGCTGGAAACAAGATCAAGGAGATGTAGAATGATGAAGTAACTTCTCCTCACATGGGTGACGAGGGAGACAGTACTAGTGCCCGCTCTGGTCGATAATCAAAAGGAATCCTGAGCAATAGTTCAAATTGATGTGACGCACAAAGGTGGGGCAGCATATACAAGCGCAGAATGTATGTTACATAGGCCGTGAGTTGGTGCATTTTGCTGACCAGCAAAGGTCAAGAACGCGTACGAGACGCAGAACACGATCCAAGAAAAGCAGAAACTGAAGAAGGTCGGATGACGACTCCCTTGACGACACTGCGCTATGAAAGCTGTAATCGTAATGAAAAGGAAAAGGACAGCGCCAAGGATTTGTAACGCAATGAAAGCATCCACACCGCGATTTTCTGTTCTATCTCAACGCGATTGTTGTCGAATTAGCTAGTGTGCTTACGCATATCCCTCAATGACACTGAAACCATAACCTAACGTAGTTGCATGGTCAATAAATGTGCATTATCACTTTCGAAGGACTTGGTAAGACCTTTTCTAGGCAAAGAAAAGAGAACAAAGATGAAACAAGGTCGGGGAGTTGTCAGGCAGTAGGTCCACGCCAGTATATAACATCCCCTCTGCAGGACATCAATCCTCACTGATCAGGGATTTCTGTCTCGACTGGTGTGCCTGATCCAGTGGATTGCAATTTGTCTCCAATGCAACCTATCTCCATCGAAGAAAAAGATCATTTCACCGCCTAAGGTTCTGTGTTTGACGTCTTCGGTCGCACAGGCACAGAGGTTCAAATTTGATGGACTCAATACCTAGACGACCCATTAAAACAGCAAAGAAGAAAGACAGAGGCAAATTACCTCATTTGATTGGGGTCCGCTTCTTGCCGTCATGCCGAGCAGATGTGATTTTAACAAGAGTAAATAGGCCAAACTTTGCATCGAGGAGGACGACCAACCATACCGACCGCCTCAAGACAACGCCAATCGACTATGTGAGTGTTCCAGACTGCTATTCCTGACTTCTGCATTGCACCTGCCGTCATTATGAACGATTTTGTACTGAGATTTTGTTGGATGAAGGATGGATGGAATGGTGGACTTGCGGATGTGCCAGACTCATGTCGATAGTATCTCACGTCTTTGCTTTAGAATGGGCCTTCAAGAATACCAAGTCGTCGGACGCCATCTCCCCACGGAGTCTGAGCCTACTCCCAAAATCTACCGTATGCGCATTTTCGCGCCCAATGAGGTTGTCGCCAAGTCCCGGTTCTGGTATTTCCTGAGGTGCGTGGCAAGAGTCGTTCTCCTTGCGCTTTGTCCTCATGGTCCTACAGGCAGCTTAAAAAAGTCAAGAAAGCCAGTGGTGAAATCATTGGTGTCAATGTTGTATGTATCATATGTCCCTTGCAGCCCTCAAGAGGCAGGCGGAGCGGGATTACTGACCGGTCGATGTGACCTTCTTTAGATTCACGAAAAGAAACCTTTGAAGGTTAAAAACTTCGGTATCTGGCTGCGCTATGACTCGCGCTCTGGAACCCATAACATGTACAAGGAGTTCCGTGAGCTTTCCCGGGCTGATGCTGTCAAGAGTCTCTACCAGGACATGGCGGCTCGTCATCGTGCCCGTTTCCGGTCAATCCATGTGCGTTTGGCTGGTTTCTATACATGATGATATGCTTAAAATAAACAGATCCTCCGCGTTGTGGAGATTGAGAAATCTGAGGACGTCCGCCGCCCTTACATCAAGCAACTGTTGGTCCCCAAGCTCAAGTTCCCCCTTCCTCATCGTGTCACCAAGGCTCGCTCGACTTTCGTTGCTCGCCGTCCGGCCACCTTCTAAATTTGCACGTCATTGTGCTGTTGGACTTGAGGTTGGTCTATGTAGACAATGTAGTACAATATACTCATGTGATATGGCCAACGATGACATTGTCGATGCGACAGATTGACTCTCAATCCGATGATCAAATGGATTTTTGCTTTGTTCTTCCTTTCAATATTGGTTCGCTTCTCTTCCACCTTTTGAAGACGTGATGACGCTATTCTGTTAACCACAAGGTTTTCTAATGACTTAATCTAAAGTCTGATCTCCCAGAGAATATTAACTGCCGCGGACTCTGGCTCATAAATCCTATAACTACCTTGTGCATTTGTCTCAATTCGAGAAATTCGCTCTATTGCTTTGATTTTCGAGCATTGGTACTCGGGCAGCGCGTCCGTGAGCCATGTCCCTACATTCACACTCAGAACACTTTCCAGAGTTGTCTCTACACGTCACATGGCCTTCGTATCACACAGATGAACAATGATATGCGCAGGAGTCTTTAAGGTCCACCTTTTGAGAACCTACAAGTCCTAGTTTAGGAAAATGAAAACTTGTAACCCTATTATCACTCAAATAAATCCCTTGATACTTGATAAGTCTAGGCACTGCCTTATCTCTGTCTTTCTGTAAGCGAACTTATCTGTTCGTCTTCACTGAATCAAATGTCGACACGCGGCAAGATAGAATGGAACACGGTATGTTGTCTTAATCGAGACCAAGAACTAACTAACTGACTCATCGGCCCCCCTTCGGCCTTTATAGATTCTAATTAACCTTCCGCCACGATCGTCCCCTCACCTCTGTTATAGATCCCTCCCTTCCTGTTTCGATAGATCTTGTAAGCGACACGCTTACACTTTCATTCGAAATTCTATGGAACAGCACAGAAATTATACGAACGTTCTTCGAATGTTGTTTATAATTGTAATTGTTGACGCAGCATATTGCGCAACAAGATGTATTCGAGTACGAATATATAGTACAAATATCTGGAGTAAATAAATCGAAGATGATTTTGTAAATATAAAGAAGGAAAAAGAAAACATACAATAAGTGCTCACCTGGAGTCAATAAATCGAAGATGATTTTGACTCCAGGGAGGCGGCGTATATTTAACGATATGTACTAATGAGACATGTGGAGTGGGGTTAGAACATTTTGTATAGTATGAATAATATGTGTAAGAAGTATTGCAAAAATATGAAACAAGACGAAACATACGAGTACATGACAAATGTTTTTGACGTGAGGACTGTTCGAAGCGTTGCCGCAGTTGTTAGTCAATTTCCTCGACAATTGTTCGTTCGTGTGCTCACTCTGAGTCTGCAAACTTTGTCCATTCTTGCTATTGAATCCATTTATTGAGCTCAAGTACCTCTGATGAAGGAGGAGTTCGACTGATTTGTCGTTCAGTTGATCAAGGTTTTTGACTTATGCAAACTCAGTTGTTACTGATGTATCCAGTTTTCAACAGATGAAAGGTATGTTACATGATCGCCTAACTTCCTGATATTGCTTTGGGAGATTCATGGGAGACTTCGCAGCAGAAACGGATAAAATTCTCTTAGAAACTAAAGATGGTTGGGAACAAATATGATCCCATTTTGACAATCGAGCTCCTATGTAACCATCATCGCAGCTCATTTATGAATCCATGTAATGTATATGGAAGGGATAAACAGGCGAAATGAGTCTGAATGTAAACTTACCTGTTTTAATCAATATCAGGGCGTTGCAGATATTAGACATGGCTTTATTGGTGTGATTACCTACTTTATGGACCGCGACAGACTGCTTGAATCGGGCTCCTTTTGATGCTTGTTCACAAATACCTTGACACTTTCAAGGTGGAAGGTGGATGGATCTGGAGTCCTGTTCGAGCCACATAGATCTTTCTTTTTTACAACACGATCGAGGATCCACTTGGTCGAGTCCAGAATTCGGCACCAGCTGACGAAGAGGCACATGGAAGATGCTGATTTTTGGAGAAAAGTCGCCAGACTCACTGGGCCTTGCGGTGTGTGTCACAAGTCTCCTTATTCACTTTCAAGATGCACTTGCTTAATGAGACGGATAGAGCTCGGTGATCAGAGTAATATCAAGGCCACTCGTATGTCTAACTTGAATATATTGAGCAGCCTCAAGCGAGAGAAGAATTGTGCATTCCGCTGCTCATTACGCGGAATGTGGTATTCACTATAGTTGCACTGATTAAAGATGCGCAATTGGCACCCTTTCCTATCGAGCAGCAGTGATTGTACCCTTCATAACACACCGAATCACTTTAACGATGACCAAAAAGAATCCATTGGAGACCCTCGTACAAATTAGTAACGGCCTTGACCCAGCTGCTTCTGCGAGTTTGACGGCAAGTCACTCTCGTTCGTCCTGAGATTTCTCGAAGCGGCTCTGTATGCCATGCGAAGTCATTAGACGCTCGAAGCGATACCGGTTACACGACTAACGACCTGCACAAGTTACTTCCACTGCCTGATGCTTTTTCGCTAGTGCGCGCTCCAGCTCTTCAAATGCATTGAGTACCGCTTCCTTCCTATCCACAGGCGTGACAGCAGCTGTTGCTGAAAGTACGTCCTGAGGCCATTCCTCTTCCGGTATATTACGAGCGGAGAGTGCGGTGCGCAAATCTGCAATAGACTTGCGGTAGTCATCCAAAGATTCTTCGTATAGGTCGTAAACGCAGACAGCACAATTCGACATGCAACACTCTGGGTACATAATCATAAACATATCTCGATGAAACCAAAGGCAGGTTACTTACCATCGTCCTGCGGGGGCCTCGGTTTCTTGGGTATTTCAAAACCATGGAATGTCTCTACGTGTCTCTGGTGTGTTGTGGTAAGTGTCTCATCAACGTTTGGGTATTTCACCAAATGTCTTATTTCCTCTGCTAATCCTTGCTTTTCTCGGAGCGATTTTTCTAGCCTTTGGTATCGAGCGGAAAGGTTCTGGCCGCGTGCATGAGCCCTTCGTGCCGAAGAAGCCTGTATAACGCAACGGACTGGATGTAATGAAAACAATGTGACTCGTGCCCGATAGAACATCGAAACATGACCCCGTCCTGCAGTGGTCGTGGTGGTGGTCGTATGGAGGGATTTTATCGTCTTTGTAAGCCAAACATTATTGATCACGCACGAATGCTACGAGCTCTACATTCTTCATTGCGCTTCGGCTCCTGTTCCCGGCAGGCCAAATTACATATAGCGCACCTATCTCGGTCACAGCAGATGATCTATTAGGACCTTGTGACCAGCCGAAGGACTGCGCCTTCACCTATATTAACTTGGCGAAGCTCAGGTAAGGTCCCCAGTAACCTATATCGCCCCAACTTTATAGGATTAAATGAGAACAGCCGGCATGATAATTCTGCCCTCAGACGAAGATGACAAACACAAAAGACCTAGCACAGCGCTCGCTTCGTCTGCCCATGTGAGTGGCGATCAAAGATTCTTTCTTGATCATTTCTCATTGAAGTGAGGAAATCCCAGGACGACCCCCCTCCCAAATACTCGGCGCTAGTTCCTCAAGCAGCACCCCTTCCCAGCAGAACATCTCCCGGTTCTCTGGTGCTGCTGAGGCAAAACGCCATGCAACCAAGCAACTACGTGTCTATCTCTCGTAACAATGCCTCTGTGAGGGGTACCTGGTTATTAGACTCGTCGTTGCTAATACCAAGCATGTTCCTTCCTCCTCTGTCACCCGAAGAGACAGAAGAAACCAGGAGGAACCTGTACCTCAACTCAAATAATGGATCGATTGACGTTGAGATAACTCTCGCCCCACATACCCTGGGAGATAATCCAGCATTAATCGGGAGACGATCGACGATGTATACCAGAGCAATGAATGGTCCCATCAGGGCGATACTGGTATCTGCTATCTTGTCAACGCGCATTGATCTGACATCCAACCCAACCAGCATACGCCCCACACACCAAGGTTGCCTTTCTATCTGAATATAGAGGCCTTTAATGGACCTGTTACCATCTATCTCCCTCGACCTTTCAATGGCCTTTTATCGATTAGACAATGGCGCGGGAGCATGAAGTTCTCACATGAAGTGTCAGCATATCTAACCACATTCAGCGACGTTGATAGAATGCATAGATGCTTCGTTGGTGATCTTTCTGCGATCGTGGAAGGGCAAGAATGGCAAGGCGATGAAATTGTTATCGATGCGCGAAATGGGAGTGTCAAAGTGCATTTTGAAGATGAAGTTCAAGACAGGGTGGAAAAACAATCAGGTAATTTTGGGAAAGTTGTTAGGTTCTGAGATTATAATAACTGTGTTCCTCAAGTTTGCCTCGGTTGCCAAGTTGATTAACCCTTGTATCAATTCGAAATGACTTATGTGACGACTTTCTTTACTAATTTACTCCGGCCGATTTCCAGCCCATGCATCTCTTAATAGCTTTAAAAGCTTGGACTTTTCTAATGGTGCAGGATTTGGGTATGGATTTTTGACTGCAACTTCAACCGCCCTCTCCAAGTCGTCCTCCTTCATACCGAGCTCTTTGAGGGAGTAGGGAGCTCCGAGCCCTTTCGCAAGGTCAAATATTCCCTGTGCTGCATTTGTTACGCCGAGACTTGAAGCAACCTTTGCGACCGCGTCATTTGCAAATGGGGTGTTGTAGGCGATAGCGTGGGGGAGTATGACAGTATGTGTCTCAGCATGAGGGAGATTGAAAGTCCCGCCTGCATGTCAACTATCAATCACGCCGAACTACAAAGCAAGGATAAGTAAATGCAGCACATACCAAGTGTATGGCAGAGCTTATGGTGTAGCGACATAGCGACAGAACCTAAACAAGTTCCGCAGGCCCAAGCACCATACAATGCAGTGTTCCGCGCTTGTAGCAACGATTCTGAATCCTTCGCATGTAGCATTGCAGGCAGCGCATTGGCAATGCTCTTGATCCCTTCTTGCGCAAGGAGATTTATAATTGGGTTAGCTTCCTTTGAGTAAAGCGCTTCGACGGCATGCGCAATAGCGTTGACTCCTGAAGTGACGGACATCTTCAAGGGAAGGCTTAGAGTAAGGTTGACATCGTAGATGATGACCTCAGGGAGGACTTTGAGTGTCTTTTGAGTTGTTTTGATACCGTTCTCCGTTTGTCCAATGATTGGCGTTGCCTGTGCAGGTATACATTTGATTCCAGAAGGTTAAGAAGACCAAGGCATACCTCGGAGCCAGCGTATGTTGTGGGTATTACGATTTGCGGGAGGTCGGTCCGCAGAGCAATTGCTTTCCCTAATCCAGTCGTGGAGCCACCACCCACTGCAACAACACAGTCTGCTCGGACTTCTTCGGTGGTACGCATAGCATCCTCAGTAACATCCGTAGGCGTGTGCATTGTTGCATTTGTATAGAGGCCAACGCATAGATCACCGAGGAGCTCTTTCACGGCCTGTCCTTGTTCTACTTGTTGAGGAGTAGTGATGACAAGAGCTCTGCTGCATTGCAAATTCGAAACCTCGTGCGCAACTTGGGCTATAGTTCCTGTCCCAAAGATAATGCGTGAAGGAAGGCCAGTGTAGACAAAAGGTTGGGGCATCAGATGTCGGAAGTCTCCAAGTGCTGACCAGTCAAAGATTATAAAGGCTAGGAAGCCTATCAGCAACTGTGTTCGTAAGATGGTACACGGGGGCTCCCAGGCTTTAGATGATTTGAAATCACATATAGGTCATGGTACCCGTCAAATGTCAAAATCGCGCGGGATTAAACTTTCAAAGGGAGATTTTTTGGAGAAGGAAGGAAAGGATTTTTTCTCTGATGGGAGTTGAGAGTGCTGTTGCGACTTTTGGGGGTCGAACTCCGGTTGAGACTGGTGGTTGAGGAATAAATATGGAGGTTTCTTCACAGGAAAGTCATCGGGCCGGGACTTTCACATAGATTCCCACAATTACTTCTTAGGATGTACCACTTATTTCACCCCGCACTGCCTGCACTGGTCAGGAGGCGCCGAATGGATGACCAATTCAGCTGGAATTCCCAATATCAATATGTCCCTCGATTTCTCCGTTACTCAAACCTTACTCACGCCTCCAAAGTGCCTACTCACCCATTGGCGAAATCGACATTAATCCCCCAGAAACTATGTCAACCAAATTCGACACTGAATCAGCTCTCAGAGCTAACCAACTTGCTGCTCAACATGGCATCGATCTTTCGAAGTTGCCTAAGATAATGGACATGTCTGCGGACTCAATCACAGGCAATGTCCATGCTGTTAATTCGAATTGTCGGTAGATTCTGCCCTTCGTCACCACTTGAGTGTGTGTTTATCTAGCTGATCGCCCATCAGGTCCTGACGAGAGGACGAAATTTATATTCAAAAGTCTCGTAAGTAGTACTGTAGAACACTTTCTGAGACATACTCAACGCCGCAGATAAACCACCTTCATGACTTCGTTCGCGAAACATCCATCACAACCGAGGAGTGGATGTACGCTGAGCTTTTCGATCCTTACTAAATCATCTGATCGATACTTCAGGTCTGCGATTCAGTTCTTAACGCAGACTGGGAAAATGTGTAGTGGCGTCCGGCAAGGTGATTGCCTTCATCATTTATACCACTGGGTATTGAGAATCCCTTCATAGAATTCATTCTTCTTTCTGATGTACTGGGAGTATCGACACTCGTCGATGCAATCAATCATGCGAAACCTTCAACAGCTACGGAAGCCACTGTCCTTGGCCCATTCTTTACAGAGGACGCAGAGCATCGTATGCTAATCTCCTTCATGAATGTTTGTATCCATGCTGATTTGTCTTCAGTTGAAAATGGTGAAAGTATAGCGTCTGAGGGAAAGGGCGATTACATGTTCGTTGAGGGACGGGTACTCGACACCAAAGGGAATCCAATTGCAGGTGCCATCATTGATACATGGGAATCGGACAAGAATGGACTTTATGATGTTCAAGTATGTCGCGTGTTTACGTGTGCAATTGCAACTTGTTTAGACTGCGGGTTCAGTATTCTAATCGCGACAAACCTGATTGTCGTGGTCGCTTGATGTCTGCTGATGATGGTTCTTACTCTTTCCGGGCTATTGTGTACGTTGGAATCGCCTGATTCTTCTTATACATATCTCCTCATTTTATGAACTTTTGCTAGGCCTGTTCCATATCCTGTTCCCAGCGATGGACCCATTGGAGGATTTTTCAAGCGACTAGGGCGTCATGCATATAGGCCTGCTCATTTGCATATGGTGATCGAAGTACGTCCTCTTCTCTCTCACAATAGACTTTATACTAATTACTGCAGGCCCCTGGTTTCGAAAAGCTCGTCACAGCGCTATTCTTTGAAGGCGATCCTTATCTAACCAGCGATGCTGTCTTTGGCGTCCGAACATCATTGATTGTGGTAGGTTATCCTCTGCTACATTACTCGACACAGTTCCCTGCATAGTTTACAGAAACCTGAAATTGTCACTGACGAAAATAAGACGATGGCTCGTGGATTTGCTCAAAGGAAGCCGCACGCCTATGTTAAAAAGGACTTTGTCCTTGCGACACCGGAAGAAGGGGCTGAGGCAAGGAAAGCCTTGAAGCGTGCATAGACAAAATTCCAAGGCAACTTATCTGGATGTCCAGATTCTTGATATGCGTTACTTCGTCAAAATTTAAACCAGTTACGGGACGTGAAAAAGGTGTATATTAACAACAACGATCTTTCATGAATCAATGGTCAGGAAATGAATAATAGACATTGAGCGATCATATACAGCGATAGGAGAATGATAACGTGTGATCATCAATCACTCATGTAATCATAGAAAGTACGTTTATCGATGCGGCCACCATAGAGAAAAGTGTAGAATCCTCTGCGATACGGCTTCGCTTGGCGACGCTGTTGTAATTGATACGTCAGAGAAGAACAAAAGCTGGTGTGATAAGGGACACCTTCCGACTTGTAGGCTCAGAATTCGAGGAATAGATCTTTATGCCGACGACTTTATTGCGGTACTTGTTAAAGCATAATAGAACACGGCAAGTCCTGTAGAAAGTAAGATTCATTCAATTAGAGTACCAACGGATGAATGTCTGGATACATACGGTACGGTTTGAGAAGCGTCCTGTTCGTTATACCCCACATCCTTGTCATCCGTACCAATTCCAGAGCAAGCAGGAATTTGTTGCACCATTGCGACTAGAAGATTGTTTCTCGTTAAGAGAAAGAGACCTAGGACTGTCAAATTTACTTGCATGTGTTCAAAGCCTTGCTTAAAGGTATCGTCGCTCCTGTCTTTTCTTCCCTGCCGTTCCTCTTACCCGTTTGCAATCGTAATACGTTACAGAACCAACTATTTCTGCTTGAGATGGACCAAAGAAGCAATTTGGATCCAGTCTTCTCCAGGAATGAGCACAATGATACGAGCAGGTATTGTGAGAATATACAATTCAGACGTGCACAATTCTGAGCAGTGGAGTACACGTGATAATGGAGTGATGCCGTAGTAGGAATTAAGCAGACAATCGATAATCATCGTGGAGGGTACGGGATGAAGTGATCCATAGTCTTTCCAGGTGCCAGTGTAAAAGGTCTTTATACTTTCTGGAGAAGGTGGTATACATAGAAGAAAAGCAACATAGCAGAGGGAAAGCATTTAGGAGATTCTTGGCGCTGTAGCATTCAGAGGTACTTCAAGAGAAGAGAGGAATAACCTGTTGCCTCATTGGTTTGAATGGTCAAAGATGAAATCAATCGAAAGAACAGTATCGAGGGAATGGCGGTAGAGTTACGATCTCATTTTTGGGTAAAGTAACGGAAAGTGGAGAAATCAAGTCCTGGTCGACTGGCTGATTCAAACAATCCCCTGATAAACCATTTGCTGAGCTTTATAAAGTGTGTCTCAATGTTTGATTGAACTTTAAATTTCGTGGTTTGAACCTTATTTCGCCGAAGCTTGCCGTAAGTCCGATCCCGCCATTTTCACTTCTTTTGGTAACAGGGCGGGCTCCAAAATACATACTTTGTATTCTCGAAGCCTAAGACTATATCGAGACGAAACTAAGGCTATGATCGGCTGAAGAGACGGCTATAATCTTATTTCTCTACGACTTAAAGGTTATAGTTTCTCTGTCTTTCTGCAGACTCGCCAAGTTATGCGAAATTTCCTCGGAATTGGATGATACCAATCCTTACTGGAGCATCATTCATTCAGCAAACCTCATGTCAGTTGTATCGGTGGGATAGGGCTACTTGTGATATTCTATAAAATTGGTTTGTGCAGATGAATGCCGGATTTTCGTACACGGTTCTATATATATGACTTATTTGTGACACTTGAAATGCTTGGCTTGTACTACATATATTGTACGATGACGTAGAGAAGCAGCGAGATATAACGCAACGGACAGATGCCAAGGTGTTGGGCACCCTTTCTCGAACTTAGACTATATATGTAGAGAGAGCTGCGGCGTTATTGGCATGTCTCCGACCGAGTGGGAAAGAGCCTTTCACTGGTATCCCGCTCACGGAATGATTTAGGAGAGATTTTTCGCCGAGACAGTACCCTGGTAGGCTGAAGCATGATCCGTCATTTTGACAACTTGTCATTGACCGAATCCCGCCACCAAAAGCTAAAGTTTCTTCTCACACCCGAATGGGGAAGTTATCTCACCAACTCCTGTAAAATAAGGGTAGAATTGCGTTGTGAGCGCTGAAGGGGTGAAAATGAGCTAACACTTGACTAAGAGCGGTATAGAAACAATTTGGGGCGTCCATGAAACGTTCTACCCTCCGTTGCTCTGTTGCAGATCGCGCGGAAAGATCTTGGCAATCCCGAGGAACTCAAAGAATACTTAGCCCTCCGTCTTGGCTCACGATGATTATTTCTTTGATGACATGATACAGTCAGCCCGGGCCGGAGATCTCCGGTGCTGAAGTAGGTACATACTAGGAGTTCCAAACTAGAGAGGCATTCGTTGTGTGTACCCACCAATTCGTGAAGGCGCTCATAGGACTCCATAAGAATGTGGGTACCCGAGCTAGAGTGAACGATGGATAGATCGGGACCCACCTAGGCTTATCCGGGTTACTTCAAAATAGGAAAATTTCAGCAAAACAAGACCAAATTCGCTTATTTATCCAAGCGATTAATTATAGCACGCCTATGATATCGCGCTTCAAATATCCAGCCGTTCGTAACCGACCCCATTCTCCAGTTGCCTGAACATTGCGCAATCCTGTCAAGGCGGATTCTCGCGTGTTTATCGCACTCGCAACTTCAAGCGTCGTACTCGATAAGATTATACGCCGTAAACTCTGCTCGACTCTCATTATCATCGACACATCCTGTGATGCACGGAAATGGACACGACTCATCGTTGATTCCTAACAGAGACCTCTTGCCTACTGAGCCTTTAGAACTGCTACAATGGAGCTGGGAGATTGAACACGCAGACCGCAAACGCGAGGTCAAGGCAGATGCTGCTGCAGACAGTGCAGCACCTTTTCCCGTCGACAGAAAGGTGCTCAAGGACGTTGTACGCGAGCACAGGGGCATAGATGTTGGAAGAATAGAATTCCTTAGTGCTGGTAGGTCCCTCTGTTTAGCGTTTTAGAGTTTGAGACCTGACGCCCTGTACCGCTTATAGGAACCTTTCACAAAGCGAGTTCTCAAATATAATTGTGCTTGATGGTTTTTGACATCGAGTTCCAGGCCTATCTTGTTACGATGGTTGATCGTACTGAATTGGTGGCAAGCGTAGCTCGACGGTACATGCCTCGCCTGAAAACTGAATCCGAAGTTGCTACAATGCGTTATCTTCGTGAAAACACCAACATACCTCTTCCTACTGTGTATCATTACGACTCTAACCCATACAATCGACTTGGGGGCGAGTATATCTTGATGTCAAAGGTGCGTTGTATAAGAGCGCACAAAATCCGGTGTGATTTGACAAATATGATTATCCCCGAAGGCCTCTGGCGTACAACTCGGGACTGTATTTCATTCACTCAGCCATAATGATCTCGTCAAGCTGCTTGAAAACCTTGCAGGGTTGCTTCTGCCTTTGTTCGCTCATCGGTTCTCCGATATTGGATCGCTCTACTCCGGCCCAAATCCCTATGGTCCATTATCGTCTACCGCACCTACACCAAAGGCTATACAGTTTCCTTACTCTGCCTATCCTTTCTCTCCGACCTTGAGTATGTCAAATCTGGTGACGTCCAATCTTAATCATGTGAAAGCACAATTTGCGCAAGTAACCGGTCCCGAGTTTCACGTTGGACCGATAATCTCATGGCCATTCTTTGGTACCAATAGGGGAGAACTCGTTCATCCCAAAGAACTTAATCGTGGACCGTGGCCTAGTTCGAGCAGTTACTTTTCATCATGTGCTCAACGCGAAATTGAGAGCGTCATCCGCGAGAACGAGGGAAGGTCTGCTCCACATCGGCTTCATCTGGATCCTGACGAGATTCTTTCTTCTCGGCATCACCGGATGAAGGCGGTACCCGATGATGAGAGCGACGACAGCGATGAGTGGGACCTTGAGGAGAGCGAGGAAGAGTGGGAGGGACCTGGTGATGCCATGTATCGAGATTACCGACGTATGCAAAGGAGTACATTCCTTATCGCACATCTTTCCCAGAGAGAGGAGCTGGTTCGGAAAGAGATGGCGAGGTGGATGAACTTGATGGAACGACTTGCCAAAGCGACCCTGGGAGATGTTCCGGAGAGTTTTGGGCTTGATCTTCATGACCTCAGTCTTGAGAATATTTTCGTCGATGCCGAAGATCCCACAAAGATCGTGGGTCATCCGTCCTACTCGCTTCGGGTTATCATCTGATCATTGATTATCCAGACTTGCATCATAGACTGGGAATCCACCACGACGCGCCCACTCTGGCAATGCGCGCACGCTCCCGCCTTCGTTCAGTCCAGTCCATTCATTGCTAAATTATTCCGGCAAGCCATAATCAAGATTGGCGAGTCCGTGCAGAGTTCTGCCTCTCCTTCAACCCGACCGGGAAAAGGCTTAGATCTAGCTGCTCTCTCCAGAGAATGGCTTTTCTACGAAAGCGCCGGGCAGCGAATGCGCATGGCCCACCGTTTTGTTGAGTGGGACGGCTGGGAGGAAGGTCTTGTTAACAGTATCCTGGGACCCGAGGAAAACGAAGACGAGTGGTTTAAGGACCTTGATGGTTCTAACAATCGAGTTGGGGTGCAGAGTCCGCCTGTGCCGGTGGACGGTCCATTGAACATCACTCAAAGGATTGTTTCGAAACTCCCGTTTCAGCAGGAGAGGGAAAAGGAACAGACCCTTAATACCACTGGGGATGTCTGCGGCGGACGCGGTGGAGAACTAGGGCGCCGGCTTGAGGCATGGCTTACGATTAATGGGATTGAGGAGGGAGTGCCTATCACACGGAACCAGGAACACAATTATGAACCATCTCATCAAAACGTACTTGTGGAGTAGCAGTTTTCCTTGCGCTGAAGCATGCTGCCCGGAGACCTCGTGCCAACGTTGATGAATTGATCCTGTAGCATCGAGATCGATTTCGTTGGGCACCGTGCTACCCCTTTCCCATGCGATGGCTTCCCTTTCGCGTCCTGTGCCAAGAGCTCAGAAGGATTCGAGTTAGGAAGTGAGGATCCACCAGTATCTGGCTATACACTTCATTGAATGCATTGGGGATATAAAACACTGCAGCGTTATGGACGTATTTGTGGGTCACATTACTTGCTGTATTTCTGCGCTATTGTACTTTCCACTATACCGTTGCATCCTTATGTCGTTGACGGATTGATATTGTGAAATCTCCGTACTACAGCATCTCGTATCTTGGTGATATGGTTTTCTGCAACTTCCCGGAAAGACGCGGAGTCGTTTGTCTGATATAGGTTCAACAGTGCATCATTAGTGAACTAAAAGACATCCTCCTTTTCAGTGCAATCGACCTAATAGCTACGTCAAGGCTCGTTGACAATTCATGATGACGCCATGTGGACATAGAAACTTTGGTTGTAAACAGTTTGCTTGCCAAGATATAGTTCTCTAGAATCCTTTCACTGTACCGAGAAGTGTCTCAAAGATCGGATGACTCTTCATACAAACTGCGAACCTGTGGCACGTAGTCCGGCGCAGATCATTTGGCGTATGTCCCCTCAACGACTATTACAAATTAAGAGCTTCTTTCAGAACGGGAGTTTTGTAAGCTCTTAGGGAAGAATCCAGTCCCCCACCGATTGACGAATTAAGAAATTTGTGTTCGTTTCATCATTTTTCGATTATCTCCTGCCTTTTCCCTGACGTTAACGTCCTTCAAAGAGTTGAGGATAATGAAACTGCATCTGGAATGTCTTACTCTACAATGACAGACTCGTTTTTAGAAAACTCAACTCAAAACATCCTCATCAACAGCGCAGTCCCAAACGCGTACATGTCTAACTTCGGCATCACGTTCTGAAGAGCTTTGGCAAAGAGCCGTTCTGCCCACACAGAAAAACAAAAGTTGTCAAGTGTCTAAAGAGCTCAAGATTTCTCAGCAGGCCGATACATTTCGCGGCCTTGAGGGTGTACTTCGTGGGAATAAGTAAGCTTCGTGCTTTGACCTCACGTGATCGATCAATGATATTTTATGAGCTATGACTTCCTCGAACCTTAATGTATAGTGAGCCACCCATGTCAGCCATGTTCACGAGACGTGCCGTAATTTGTTGTCGCACTCGGAGTTTTACGAAGGTTACGTTACTGCTCAACCTGGAGCGTGGAGCTGGGCTGATCTGGACCTGTTTCCAAACTCGCACACCAGTTCAATTGAACGTGTTATGGTCCTACCACCGGACTTGTTACCCCGTGGACTGTCTGATTTATATATCATATGATGCTAAGAATGCTAAGAATATGGCTACAAATACTCAGGCTATCGACAGTCGAAGTAGCCATCGCCAGAGAACCTCTCTGGGCCTTCATTCATCTTTTTTCTTTTCGGTCATCGTTGTAGGTTTGTGACACATGCAGGCTCCTAGCACTTGCTGCAGTGTCTTTGACAGGTTTCAACGCCTTGAAATTGGCACTGTTTGATTCACAAGCCCCGTGTCATTCTCTATCTTTGGCGTCTTGGCCACAGTGCAGTGAAGGAGCATCATAATAAAATGGATCCCCGCTCATGCTTTAGTGCGTGCTACGCTGTATGCTCTGATATCAAGTGATCTCCGATGATTTGCAACTGCAACAGTCATCCCGAAGTGGCCGTCTTTTTATAGTCCTCCCCAAATTTTGGACGATTTTATTGTCAAGGCTGCTGCTAATATACATCAAAGCCCGTCATCGACTGACATCAAAGACAAGGAACTTCATGTGTGGTATTGTTTCTTCCTCAAGGTATTCCAGAACAAGCTCCAGTACCATGAACAATTTCTTCGCTACAGGGCTCAAGTTGCACAGAATCTGATTGATGTGGCACAAACTGTGAGTGCAAGGTTCCTTTTGCCTTATTGTTTGTCAGGACTTTTCTATCATATCAGTTGTTGGACGCCGCATGGGTCGACGGGCCGTTCAAGATTATTCTCATGATCGCTGTTTTGAGACTTATTCAAAAATGCCAACTCCATCCAAAAAAACTGATACTGGACGAGGTTCTCCATCGCAATGCGTTGCTTGCGTATAACAACATGGCTGTCAGAGGTACCTATAATGGAAAAACCGTCAGCGTAAAGGTATCCACTTCACGTTCGGAATCATTGGTGCGCGACATTTTATCTCTATCCTTTTCTCCCGTGAGATAAATTCGATAAGGTGTTTCGGCAGTATATACTGATCTGGACTCGACTTCGCCACGAGAACATATTGCCAGTATACGGCATGTGCATTATTGCCCGATACGATGAACTTGGACAGTATAATGGAGTGGGACTCGTCTCTCCTTTCATGACTAACCGCAATGTCATCGACTTCTTGAATGTAAATAAAGAGGTAGATCGACAATCCCTCGTACGTATCTACTCCTTTCCTTGTCTGGGTTTTCCTCATCTTCGTTCTTAGATTCTTGATGTCGCTCGTGGAATGTCATACCTCCACGACAACGGAGTTGTGCATGGTAGAATACATAGGAAAAACATCCTTATCAAGAGTACCAACCCACCGCGAGCATGTTTGGCGGATTTTGGACATGCGCTTGTCCTTCCTCTTGGTACTCAAGCCTCACCCTCTCTAGCACCAGAGCTGGATGTCTCACGTCCCCGATATCTCCCAAGGACGGAACACAGTGACGTGTACGCGTTTTCAACGGCTTCTTATGAGGTTTGCTCTTCCCCATTGAGCTTGAAAGCTCTCACAAAAAGTCGAATGTAGATCCTCTCAAGTTCAAAAATTACATGGATTCCCTGGTCAAATCCCTTAAAGCCGAACGACGGTGAAATTGACGACAAAATCTGGCAGATTTTACTGGATTCTTGGCAAACAGATCCTGGCCAGCGGCCCACGGCAGGTCTAATTGTTGAGAGGTTGGAAGAGGTTACACAACGTATAAAGGGATTGAAATCAGTCCTCAGCATCATTTTCAAGGAAAGCGATTATTACAGGCAGCTTTTGTCTTGCGCCAAGGACGATGCTCAGGAAGTTCTTGATATTTTTCAATTAGTGAGCTCGACACCATCGAAAGATGGAATTATCTACTGACTTCGATTAATGTTAAGCTGCTGGACACAATTAGGTTACGACTTGAAGACCGTAATCAATTGGTTGTTGCTATGCGGCGACTTGCGGAACGAACGGAACTATATCCATCACGTTTCCTTTTGAAATGCTCCCTACCAATAACTGAAGATGCGCCAGTTGCTTCGGGAGGTTTCGCCGACGTATATAAAGTCAACTTGTGGAACCATGATGTCTGTATCAAGGCGATACGAGTGCCAAAGCCATCAATGCTATCACAAGAACGTATGGCCAAGGTTGTTAATAATCTTGGAGCCAATACATAATCGAGTAGTCGTACTGACCCATGTATGGTAAAGGTTTACGCGCGAGAAGTCATCAATTGGGGTCAGCTATCACATCCGAATATCCTCCCTTTTTATGGTCTATCGAAACTTGGATTACGTATATGCCTCGTCTCACCTTGGGCCAATAACGGAAATCTTACTGACTACCTGCAAAACAATCCTAACGCAAGTCGAGTACTTCTTGTATGTATTTGAATATCTCTGCAAGTCCAGTCTTGATTCCTTCTAGTGCTTGGACATGGCTACAGGAGTGGAATATCTGCACGATAATGATATTGTACATGGAGATTTGAAAGGGGTAAGGCTTGATTTATCCCCTGCAAGGGATGTATCTAATCAACATTGGTTGTCAAGCTGAACGTCCTCATTGATAGTTCAGGCAGAGCTTGCTTAGGGGATTTTGGACTCTCGAGCGTGACTGATCCTCAGATCATTAAATGGACCTCTCAGTCGACGGAGGCTTCTTCGGGAGGGACTATGCGATGGCGAGCACCTGAATTACTTGACCCAGAAAAAAAAAATCACAACAGTGAGAAAAGCGATATTTTTGCTTGGGCAAGTACATGTTATGAGGTAAGTCACCATCATTTCCTTCACAACAAAAACGAAACATTAGCCCTTCAACTAGGCTTTTACTGGTCTGGTGCCATTCTACGAGATACCTAATGAATTAACGGTGATGTACGCGATCGCAAAAGGCAAGACACCGAGACGTCCTCAGGAGGGTGACCCTGCTTGGTCTGAACATGAACTGAATGATCGTATTTGGGAACTGATGGAAGACTGCTGGAGTTTTGATCCCTTAGAACGACCCAATATGACTCTCGTCATATCGAGGCTTAGTGCGGATACTCCAGACGTCTATCGACCCCCTGGCGACTGGGAAGACAGGGCTCCTATGCGTTTTCGGATGGCCCACAGTGATGACACAAGTTGCCCCGGAGAGTCGTCATCGCTTTGGGACAGACTGGAAGACATTATATCACGCATCGTGCCGGGGGCTTTTGAAAGATTGTGAACGTTTGTCTTTTGAGTCCGAACAGGCTGTGTTGTTTCATTATACAAATTATGTCGCCAGCTAGCTCATGTATAATAAGCAATCAATGGAAATGAGTAAATACACAACTGCAAAGTATTGATAACGCTTCTTGCAATCGATCCTGTCTGTGATTTTCGTACCAATTGGAAACTTTGTTCATCATTTACGATTTTTCCATGAAAAACAACAGTACATCTACAGTATCCAACTTTTGAAACTTTCCCGCTAATTTAACACCAAGAACTTGATAACAACTGAAGGCTACCTCATCATCAATCCACGCCCGTTATCTTGCCTTCCTTATAAAGTCATATCTTTTTCCTTGTAGCAGACTAAATACTACTGAGGAGCGTGCATGACGACCACAGTAGGAGTTGGGTCAGACTCGCAGTCACCCAAAACATCCTTATAAACAGCGCAGTCGTACATGTCTGACTTTGGCATCACGTTCTGAAGAGCTCTGGCAAAGAGCCGTTCTGCGCACACAGAAAAATAAAAGTTGTCAAGTGTCTAAAGAACTCAAGAGTTTCCAAGGCCGATACATTTCGAGGGTCTACTTCGTGGGAATAAGTAAGCTTAGTGTTTCGACCTCACGTGATCGATCAATGATATTTATGACTTATGACTTCCTCGAACCTTAATGTATAGTGAGCCACCACATGCCAGCCATGTTCACGAGACGTGCCGTAATTTGTTGTCGCACTCGGAGTTTTACGAAGGTTACGTTACTTGCTCAACCTGGAGCGTGGAGCTGGGCTGATCTGGACCTGTTTCTAAACTCGCACATCAGTTCAATTGAACGTGTTATGGCCTGCCACCGGACTTGTTACCCCGTGGACTGTCTGATTTATTTATCATATGGTGCTGACAATTATGGCTACGAATACCCAGGCTATTGACAGTCTAAGTAACCCCTGCCAGAGAACCCTTTCTCTGGGCCTTTATCTTTTTATTTCGGTCATCGTTTTTTAATTTGTAAACATATCCACGCTCCTAGCACCTGCTGCACGGTGTGTACAACAGGTTTTGACGCCTTGAAGTTTGCTCTGGTCAATTCACACACCTTGTGTTACTCTATCCTTGGCCACAGCGTAGTGAGGAGCATCATAAGAAAATGGTTCCCCCCTCACATACCAGTGCGTGTGACGCCGCACATCCTATACTCAAAAGCAATCTCTGATAATTTGGGAAAGCCATACCGGAACGACCGCCTTTTGATAGTTCTGCCCAGATTCTTGATGACTTTATTGTCAAGGCTGGGACTAGGATGAACCAAAGCCCGTTATCGACTGGTATTGAAGACGAGAAACTTCACGACTGGTATCATTTCTTTCTCTCGGCGTTCCAGGACAAGTTTCAGTACTACGAACGATTACTCTGCTACGGCGCACAAAAAGCACAGGATCCGATTGATGCGGCACAAACTGTGAGTGCCAGATTCCTTCTTTTTCGTTCTTGTTGATCAGGACTTCTCCATCATATCAGTTGTTGGACGCTGAAGGGGTCGACGGGCAGTTCAAGATTATTCTTGAGATTGCTCTTTTGAGACTGACTCAAATCTACCAACTCCATCCAAAAAAACTGTTACTAGACAATGTTCTCCACCGCAACGCGTTGCTTGCGTATGGCAACATGGCTGTCAAAGGTACCTATAATGGAAAAACCGTCAGCGTAAAGGTATCCGCTTCACGTTCGGAATCATTGGTGCGCGACATTTTATATCTATACTTCTCTCCCCTGAAATAAATGCGACAAGTTGTTTCGGCAGCATATACTAATTTGGACTCGACTTCGCCACGAGAACGTGTTGCCCGTGTACGGTATGTGTAGCATTGCCCGATATGACAAACTTGGACAGTATAATGGAGTGGGACTCGTCTCTCCTTTCATGCATAACAGCAATGTTATCAATTTTTTGAATGCAAATAGAGTGGCCGATCGACAATCCCTCGTCAGTATTTACTCCTTTTCTTGTTGGGGTTTTCTCATCTTCGCCCTTAGATTCTTGATGTTGCTCTTGGAATGTCCTACCTCCACGACAACGGAGTTGTGCATGGTAAAATACATACGAAAAACATCCTTATTACCAGTATCAACCCACCCAGAGCATGTTTGGCGGATTTCGGACATGCGCCTGTCCTTCCTGCCGGTACCCACGTGTCACCTTTTCGAGCGCCAGAACTGGATGATTCAGGTCTCAACTCTCCCTCAAGAACAAAAGCCAGTGACGTGTACGCGTTTTCGACGACTTCTTATGAGGTTTGGTCTTCCTCTCCGAGCTTGGAAATTCTCACAAAAAAAGTCCAACGTAGATTCTCACAAGTTCAGAAATTGAATTTACTCCCTGGTTAAATCCCACCAAGCCGGATGACGATGAATTTGATGACGAGATCTGGCAGATTTTACTGAATTCTTGGCAGAAAAGTCTTTATCAGAGGTTCACGGCAAGTCGAATCGTTCAGAGGTTGGAAGAGATTATACAACTACGCAAACGACGTATAGAGCGACTGAAAACAGTCCTCGACGTCGTTTTTAAGAACAGAGAGTATTATAAGCAGTTTTTATCTTGCTCCCAGGCAGACGCTCAAGAAGTTCTTGACATTATTCAATTAGTGAGCCCAACGCCATTGAGAAATACAATCGTTCGCTGAATTTAGATTTATGTCAAGTTGTTGGACACAAGTAAGTTACGACTTGAAGATCGTAATCAACTGGTTGTTGCTATGCGCCGACTTTCGGGAGAAACGGAACTCTTCCCATCAGATTTCCTTTTGAAATGCCCTCTGCCAAGGCCTGAAGATACTCCAGTTGGTTTAGGAGGTTTCGCTGACGTATACAAAGTTAAAGTCAAACCTCCTGACCATGCTATCTGCGTCAAGTTGATACGGGTGATATTTTCATCAACGTCATCACAAGAACATATGGCCAAGGTCATTAATCGTCATGGAACCAGCTCTTCAGTAATAGTACTCACCCTGTATGGTAAAGGTTTACGCGCGAGAAGTGATCAATTGGGGTCAGCTATCTCATCCGAACATCCTCCCTTTCTATGGTCTAGCGAAATCCGGATTACGTTTATACCTTATTTCACCTTGGGCAGATAACGGAAATCTTAATGAATACCTCAAAAAAAACAACCTTGACACAAGTCGCGTACTTCTTGTATGTATCTGAACATCTTTGGAGGAAAAGTTTTGATTGTTTTCTAGTGCTTGGACATCGCTGCAGGAGTAAAATATCTACACGATAACGATATTGTACACGGAGATTTGAAAGGGGTAAGGCTCTATCTTTTCCACCGGAAGGATGTATCTGATCAGCCTTCATTGTCAAGGTGAACGTCCTCGTTGACAGCTCAGGCAGAGCTTGCTTAGGGGATTTCGGATTCTCGAGCGTAGATGATCCCGAGATAATCAGATGGACCTCTCAGTCGACGGAAGCTTCTTCTGGAGGGACTACGCGATGGCGAGCACCAGAATTACTAAGTGCAGAATCCGACAATGGAAAATGCTACAACAGTAGAAAAAGTGATGTTTATGCCTGGGCAAGTACCTGTTATGAGGTGAGTCATCCATCATTATCTCAGAATAAAAATAAACATACCCTTGCAACTAGGTTTTTACTGGTCAATTGCCTTTCCACGAGTTCAGGTTTAACAATCAAGTGAAGAGGGAAATCGTAAATGGCAGGACGCCAAAACGTCCTGAGGAAGATGATCCTGCCTGGTCCAAACATGGTTTAAATGATCGTATTTGGGGACTGATGGAGGATTGCTGGAGTCTTGACCCTTCAAAACGACCTGATATAACTGACGTTTTATCGAGGCTTCAAGTTGAGAAGCCAATCGATTCTCGACCCCCTGGCAACTGGGAAGAAAGGGCTTCTATGCGTTTTCGTATGGCCCACAGTCATAACACAAGTTTTCCCAAAGAGTTGTCATCGCTTTGGTTCAGGTTGGAAGACCTTATATCACGCATCGTGCCGGGGGCTTTTGACGGATTGTGAACGGTTGTCTTTTGAGTCCGAACAGGCTGTGTTGTTTCATTATGCAAATTATGTCGCCAGCTAGCTCATGTATAATAGGCATTCAACGGAAATGAGTAAATACACAACTGCAAAGTATCGATAAGCTTCCTACAATCATTCCTATCAGTGATTTTCGTACGGATCGTAAACTTTGTCCACCATTTACGATGATCTACGATTTTGACTTGCTTCCCATGAACATCAACAGTACATCTACAGCATCCAACTTTTGAAACCATCCCACTAATAGTTAAGTCGTGTATTGGACACCAAGAACTTGATAACAACTGAAGACTACTTATACGAAAGACATCATCAACCCACGCCCTTATCTTTCCTTCCTTATAAAGTCCTATCTTTTTCCTTGTAGCAGACTAAATACTACTGAGGAGCGTGCACCACGGGTGAGACTGGCAGTCACCTGATACCTTCCTCCAATTGATATTAATATCCACGTCTTCCCACCCGATTTCTAACACTACACGAATAAAAAGTGATGATTTTTGGCTCAATATTCAAATATGCAACGATGCCCGTCAGATCAGCGCTGACGAGCGCCACAAACGAACAAAGATAGTCCGATCCGAACGCGCGCTCATCCATAATTATACAGTCTGATCAGATTCTGTGCGCAGCTATCACCACTCTCTACCCGCACACCGCCACTCGACGATAAAACAAGTTGAAGTAGGGAATTATCATCGTATGTAGCACATTCCAAGTCTATGCCTTTACGTTTGAAGGATGAAGATGGAAATGATTATTTATACGAAGAGGACCTGGGAAAGGGGTAAAAACTTTCTGAAGGCTGCACATTGGGAGATGAGGTAACAAGGATAACTGAACGATGGTATGTACGGTGTCTATAGCTATAAGCGTCAAAATACTGCTAAGTAACTGAGTGCTGAGTTGGTCCACGATATACGAGGCTTCTGTTCGACGAGAACAATGTATAAAGGAAGAAGAGAAAAAAAGCAGTCTGAGTAGTAGCGAGGTGCGAGGTGCGAGGTACGAGGTATACGAGT
The DNA here is from genome assembly GCA_003313675.1 of Termitomyces heimii. Taxonomy (NCBI): domain Eukaryota; kingdom Fungi; phylum Basidiomycota; class Agaricomycetes; order Agaricales; family Lyophyllaceae; genus Termitomyces; species Termitomyces heimii. The sequence continues at coordinate 47,424 of QLON01001015.1, forward strand.
CAATGATAATGCATGGAAAGGAAAGGAAAGAAAAGAGGTATCTGATGCTAATCTTTGAAGTCGATATATATATAGCGGTTTACGTAGCGGTAGTTAAGGCTGGAAAGTTCGAGACTGAGGCTGGTTTGGGCTCTGATACGGATCTTCTGAAAATGTGTACGATTGTATGTATAGCAACGAAAATAAAAATAAAAAAAAGCGGAATCGAGAATAGCTAGCGAGGGATCGGAAAGCGACGATAGTTCTGAGATCTGAGTTCGAGCGAAAAGGCTATAGGGTTTGCTCCGCCGGTATCCTTAGAAGCAACCAATCAACATTAACACCCAAAAGAAGCAAAGAAAAAAGAGAGCTCACTACGCCTGTCCCCCTTGCACTTGCGTCTGGCCCACACCAATCTGTATCTTGAAGCCCCCCTTCCCACTCGCTTTCTCCTGCACCCCGACATTGACACCGACACCAACACCAACACCGACACCGACGCCCATCCCTGCCGGCTCAAGCGCACTAAAGAACGGCGTCGCGGGACTCAGCGTCGAAGGCGTATCGCGGGAATATGTAAGCGCGGGCGAGACGAGCGAAGGCGAGTCGGCAGTCGGAGAGTCGAGGTACTGATGGTTCGAGTTCTGCGTCTGCGTCTGCGCCTGTATCTGATTCGCGTTCTTCTGGTGCTGGTTTTGATTCTGGCTCGAGTTGTGCGCATGTACGACCGAATGTCCATGACCATGACCATGACCATGATGCGCACGGGACTGGGACTGGGACTGGGACTGCGTCCGGCCATGGCCATGACCGTGGTGGTTCTGGTGATGATGATGCTGATGATTGGGATGATGATACCTCAACGCCGTCGCTGCGACGCCTGGACTCTTCACCTCCTCATACCCATCATGCGCCACATCACTCTCATACAACGTCTGCGCCTGCGCCTGCGTTTGCGCACCGGGACTGTCCAGTCCCGATCTATATCCCTGATTGCTGTTGCTGTTGCTGTTACTGCCGCCGTTGTTGTTGATATTCTTGCTGACGGTGGTATTATTGCCGTTACCGGCGTTATTACTGTTACTGCCCAACGAAAGCTGATTCGAAAGCGAGCCGGAGGTGGTGGTAATACTCATACTATTGTGCTGATAGTGTCTCGTCGTATGCGCGGCCGCCGGGACCGCACGATGCGGGAGCGTCGAGGAGCGTGCATGCGCTTGCTGGTAGTTGTGCTGATTCAAAGAAGTCTGCTGATTCTGGTGCTGATTCGAAAGCTGTAGATTCTGATTCTGATTCTGATTCTGGTTCTGGTTCTGATTCTGGTTCTGGTTCTGATTCTGGTTCTGGTTCTGATGCTGATTCTGCTGGTTCGTGTGCGTGTTCAAAAGCGGGCTTGTGTTCGTGTTCATATTCATATGCGTGTTCGTGTTCGTGTGCGTGTTCATGTCCATGTCCACACTCTCCCTCTCCCTCTGCCCCAATCGCGCATTAACATGCGCAGGATGAATCCGGTGATTATGATTATAACCATGCTTCACCTGTCCACTGGTACCCGAACCCGCATGGAACTCATCCTCACCAAGCAACGGGACGGACCCAAGCGCAGGCGAATATCCAGCCTTATACGCTCGTGCGCCAACAACAAACGTCTCCCCACCTGACGCGAAGGCAGCCTCGCTGTCCTTCCTTCTCCGCATTGTGTGCATACTATTCGTGTTCGGCGCGAGATCGAGCGGGGGCGGTGCGGGTCGCCGTCGGGGCTGAGTCTGAGTCTGAGTCTGAGTTTGTGTCTGGATTTGGCTCTCGTATTGCTGGTGGTGATGGACTTGGCTCGTGTACTGGCTCTGCTGCTGTTGCTGCGCCGCCACTGAATCTGCATGCGCACGCATGATGAACTCCTCCGTCGCAGTATACCCTGCGCCACTCGCAGCTCTAACGCTCGCAGGCCTATTCTGTCCCTGGCCCTGATACGCGTACTGCTGCTGCTGCTGTTGTTGTTGTTGGTGGGAATGCGGGTGGCCGTACGAGTGCGCGTGGTGAGACTGAACAAGTCCAGCCCCGTTCAACTTCGGCCTCCCCTCATACCCATTCCCATATGCATACTCGACCCCATTGCCGTTCCCACCTACATAGCCATCCTCACAGCCATATACATACCCTTCCTCGCATCCATACTCACACTCCCCAGCCAGATGCCTGTTACTCGCAAACTGGTGTCCGTGCCCGTGTCCATGATTAAGCGAATCAAGCAGCGCCACCATCGCTGGGTCCATCGTGCTGCCCTGCGCAGAATGCACAGACGGCTCGAGCTCCACATGTGCATGCGCACGGTATGGGCTCTGTGGGTGTTGATGTTGCCCTGGATGTGAGTACGCCCTCCCTGGCGTCGGTGCTGATGCTGCCGGAAGCGAATGGTCAATCACAATGGGCGGGGTAAATGTATGAGCTCTCTGGTTGTGTATATAGTGTGCATTCGAGTGGGCGTGGGAGTGGACGTGTGGATGATGCGGGGAACGGTACTCCGGTATTAGCTGTCGGGGCGTCGGAATACGGTTCACCGCTGTCTGTGGGAGAAGCGACGAATGTGAATGCGCGTGTGCCGTGATAGAAGGTACAGAAGGTATGGATGGCACAGATGGTACAGAAGGAGGCGAGATGGGAGGGACGCGGAGGTCCTGTCCGTGGAGATTAAGCAGGGCGGCCTGCGCGATGGTAAGCCTCGCTGGGCTCTCTTCGCCTTCGCGAGTCATGCGTTCGTTTCTCTATGTAGGGATATCAGGAAAGCAAACGACAAAGAAAGGGAAAGATGTACCCTCAACTCTCGCTGCTCGGCCGTATCTGCAAACCTAACGCTGATTCTGCTCCCAGAATCGTTCCATCCACGCACCATGCGCCCGTGCAAGCGCTCAATGATCTCTTCGGCCCCTGCGCGGGTCTCGAATCTGGCATGCCGTCGTTAGCGGTGGGAACAAAGAAGTAGCAGTGCCGAGGTAAAGTCCGAGGGCCGTCGGCGGGAGGAAAGATATATAGTGAGAGACAAAGTACACACCTGACAAACGCAATGATCCTCGGCGGATTACTCAATCTCGTCTGGAAAAACCTCGAGCTGCTGATTCGATGTGGAGATACAAGTGCTGCGAGAGTCTATCGTTCGTCAAATCAGATTACTACGTAGCGCCACACCAAAAGAAACACACCTGTTCATCGATACTCAATGGTAACCTAAAAGAAATATAATAAACTCCAGTCCACCGATTAGAGGAGAAAGATACCCACCCCTCCATGTACAAGTTCGTACTATTCTTATCATGCAAACTCTCCATCTTCGCCTTGAACGCCGCGCTACCCGCTCCCGCTCCTACTCTCTGAGCCCCCAGCTCACCTTCTACTCCTTCGTCTGTGTCTACCTCACCAAGGCCCGTACGGAGGTCTAACGCACCGCCGTCCTGGGACCCATCCCACGACGAGGTCTGCAGCACGCCAAGGTGGATGTCAAGCGGTGGGTTCGGGCGCATGCCAGGGATTTTGTGGGCTTGCTGTGGGCGGGTGATGAGTGCGGGCACGGAAAGGGGGAGGATGGTAGGAGGATGGAAAGGCGTACCTTGGAGAATGTAGGATGTAAATTACGGTACCTCCTCAAGGATGCTATACATTTCTCCGCGGCTTCGACGGTTTCGAACCTGTTTTAATGGGATTATGAGCGTGAGTATTTTATTGATGTACGTAAATCAAGTAACGAAATGAACTGTCGTAAATACAAGGCAAAGCAAAAAAAAAAAAAAAGATGATTAGAAAAGAAAATAAAGCAAGAAGGGAGACCAAGGAAAGGGAGGAAAGGGAAAAAGACACTTACAAAACAAAGCCGTATCCGCTTTCACTGTCCCTGACGTGTCTCGTGAACGTCCTGACGCTCCTCACTGGCCCAAAGGGCGCGGCGAGTGCGTAGAGCTGGTCCTCTGGGAAGTGAGGCGGAAGCCCGTTGATGTAGACGTTGGGCGTCTTGCCTGAGCTGTCAGGTTTGGTGTCGGGGAGGGATGGGTCAACGGTAGCCAGGGCGGGGTTCGTGTTGGAGTTGATGTTTGACGTTGTGGTGGTGCTGGAAGGATTGGGTTCAAAGATGAGATGGGAAGTTGTGGCGGAGTGGGAAGGTTCTGGACTGGATAGGTCAGGGAGGGGTATGGTGTGCTGTGCTGGGGCGGGCGGAAGAGGGGGAGAAATACTACTAATAAGAGTTTGGGCTTGTGCTTGATTTGAATTGAGATTGTGGGTCTGGTTCTGAGGCTGGAAATGCGACGGAAGGATCGGCTCTTCTATATAGATTTCATTAGGTCAGATCGTGGAAAGTCAGCGGGTTACGTACGAGAAAAAGTAATGGGTTGGCTGCGGGATAGACTCAGAGAAAGGGACGGCTCGCCCATGGAGAGCGAGTTGAGATAAATTTCGACATCAGACGAGGAGTCGTCTTCCTCCTCGTCGCTCGTGCAATCGAGGCGGATCGGTCCGCTCCCGCCGGTGCTCTCTCTCGAGCGGGCAGCAGGAGACTGATGGAGGCTGCTGCGGAGAGAGTGGGACGCGGTGGAAAAGGACGGCGGAGAGCGGGCCGGGGAGGAGGGTGGGCGGGAGTGGGACGAGGCGGGAGAGTCGGGAAGTGGCGGGAGGAGCGGCGAGGGGGTCATTGTGTGTTTAGTTTAGAGAAGTAATAGCAAAGCTGGGTAACGCAATAATAATGATGGAGGGCACAAACGAGCCCAGAAGAGTCCTTGGCTTTATATGTCCACGGAAAGACAACTGGCACACCAAGTTAGAAGCATCCGCGCAGAAGAGGAAGTCTGTTGCCTCGATTCGGTCAGAGCTTATTTCTACATCCGAGGAGTGATCGTCGTCCTCTGACAATGTCATCACCAGGTGCCTGGTCCAGCTTGGAAAGTACAATCATTTCAACTGAACACAGAGACTGTACGAGACTGTGGCGCCATCGGTCGCGTTCTTTCCAAGTTGAATTGCGCCGCAAAAGGTTCGCCTATGTCCCGCCTTTCAGACTCCGCATCCAGATCTGCCCACGTGTTGTCAGACGTCATCGAGGTTCACTTGCTTCTTTACATCGGTCCGCCTACGACCGTGGAGGTGGCGCTAGAAGTCAAGATATCAGGAAGCTGTACCGACCTAAGGTCCAGGGAATACAGTATGCACCTTAGTGTAGATCTATCAAAAACACAGCATGCACCGCACTGCACTGCGCTGTGAACTGATCGATCAGTGATGATTTTCTTGCCTAAAAGATGAGATATCATCATCACGGATACACCGGATCACGGTATAGAGCTATCGGGATGATTATTTTGAAGACGTAAGTCTGCCGAGTACCACTTCCGTCTGCTAAATGTTATAGCATTCCTATTTGATAAGAGACGAAAAATGGGCGTCCATTTGGGCAATATTGAATTGCTTCTCCGGTTGTATACATCGAAGAAAATTTTCAACGTCTGTGGCTGGACTAGTAGATATCAAGTTCTCAGTGAGAATATCAATGAAAATGTTCAGCGTTTGTGGCTGGACTAGTAGATATCAGGTCCTCAGTGAGAATATCAGTGAAAGTGTTCATAACAAGACACGTTAATGATTTGATCCTCGATGAGGTAACAACAAGGAGAAACATCATAACTCCTGGGAGTCACTATAAAAGACTGACCTTGATTGGCAACAGACCGATTCTGTTCCCTTTCCTTGACGCAACAGCAGTTACAACCATGGAAATGCATCCTACCTTCCGTCCTCGGCTGGATGACACATTAGGGGCCCTCCTCGTCGGCGGAATGGTCACTTCAGTGTAAGTGGTGTTTAGTAAACTTCTGGAGAATTATGATGTTCATTTTCCTCCCTCAGTCTCTATGGTCTAACATGTATGCAGTCCTACACCTACTTCATAGATTATCAGATGGATCGGAAATGGCTAAAGACAGTGGTCTGTGTCATTCTCCTGACACCTTCTGCTACCTGACCTATATGTGTTCTAGGTATCCATCCTTTGGTATAAAAGACTACATGCAAGTACTCTTTTCGATTTACAATTTTCCATAGGATAATGGACACCTTTCACATGGCTTTATTAGCACATACCATGTACAGTGAGATGGTATCGGACTTTGGAAATTTTAATACTGTATTACCTTGGTATGTCGAGGACTTTGGCTTTCTGAACTTTTCTAAATATAATTTTGGTCTTGAAACACTCTTAATGAATATCTACAGGAGCTGTATTGTACGTCTCCTTGTTACTAGTTCCATGGAGCTAATTGCACAATTCAATTTGATCAAATCTACAGGGATCTGGATATACCTCGGTGAGTTACCGGCCCATGATCAGACAACAGTGCCATAATCTCAGTCAAAAATATAGTGTATGAGCACGTTACTTGTTAGATGGTACAGTTTGGTCCGATGGAAAGCTTGTATCAAAAATGAACATCAATATCCAGGGTCTTTGCGCAACGTGTCTGGATTTGTACGTAAAAATACTTCAGACTATTGGCGCCATGGTTGAAGTGCTGTACATCAACGTTACATAGTATCTGGCAGGAATATCCCGTTGATCACCTGCATTGTGAGCTGTTCGTCCTTGTACCTTGTCCACAAACTAATAAAATTCAGGCTTTATTATCCCTTCTTGATTTTGGTATGACCTATTCAAGTTCGAGTTACTGAACACAATAACAATATTGCCTTATAGGGTGTATTTTTGGTGAGCCAGAGCCCTTTACATAAACAAACTAAGCTAGATGAATCTCCAACATCAAGCTTTTGCTACAGAATTGTATGTACAGAAACCTCCAATGATGCGGCTAATCTCATGTATGACGTTGACCTGTTATAGATACCTTTCAGGGGAATCAATAAGTAACATAAACAAATCAGTAAGGCAAATTAGTTAAGGAATATATCCTGTTTTCTTACATTTGGGAAGTATTTGGTCTTCTTAGGGCTTTCCAGTGCAGTAGTTGCTGATCTTATGATTGCAACCTTTATGTGCATCACTCTATGGCACCAAAATACTGGGTTAAAAAAGTAAATATTCAATGATTGTAAACAAGTTCCTTCAGTAGCTTAATTAACTTTATTTCAGGACCCAATCTCTCCTGAGGACACTCATGATGTATAGTATCAATACAGGTGTGTATTGTATCTACAGTTATTAACATTTACTGAATATTGATATAAATTTGAACTAGCTCTTCTCACAAGGTATGTGATTACCAGTCTTCTTTTTAAATATGAACTCTGTTCATGTAGTCAATTGAAAAGTGTTACAAGCATAATATGCCTCATCACCTATGCTGTTTGGCCCAGTTCCTTCATTTGTATAGGAATTTACATCCTACTTAGCAACTGTAAGTGTATTAATTCTTTAAATTATTGTCATTGTTTATAATCCTTTGTCTAAACTAGTGTTTGTCAATTGCCTCCTTGCAATGCTTAACAGCAGAGAGGCACTTTCTGAGAAATTAAATGCTGTCTCTCATATTTCCATTCTAAGTGGCCTTATGAGAACTAGTCCTTTCAGCAAAGTACCAGGAATTAATCCCCCCAATACAGATATTGTTGGAGTGACTACTGCTGGTGTCTGAAAATGACAAGCCAGATCTTAATCCAGTGCACTTTCTTTTTTGTATGTTTTTGATATCTTCTTTTCAAACTCATACATACTTTGATGTTCTCATTCAGATTTTGTTATTGCAATCCTTTTCTGTTTTTATACATGCCTGATGATGTGCCATTACATATTTTGTCCTTTGCACAGTGTCTACCTCAGATGTGTCAATTAGTGCACTCTGAGGTGAGCATTGTACTTACATTGGTTGATTCATTGTATTTATATTACCTAGTCTATCTATTATTTACTAGGTGAATACAGTTAGACATGTTTATTAATGCATTCTGAGTCTATCTATTATTTACCAGTGTATTTCATTCTATTAAATACTGCATCAGGAAAAAGTGGATTTTGATTATGACCTCAGAAAGTTGTTTGACTAGCTCAGGTTTCTGCTTTTATAAGTTGAGGATACAATGCTACAGTGTAAATCTAGTCACCTACTTCAATGGCCTCATCTGGAGACTCTGGGTTTAGAGCACCTGCAAACACACCTTTTAGTCCATCTTCCTTTAAAGATTCACACTCCACACCTTTGACATTGCTATAGAAGGCCTCTTTATTAGAGAAGATCCAGTAGGGTCAATGTCTGAAAAGAGGAGGTGTCCTATGCAGTAAGTGTGAACAGCAGCATTCTCATAGACCAAAGCTTTATGCTCTTCTTGTGCTTTCTTTGCACAAGTGCAACAATGCTATGGGCACCAGCTTATATGCACCTCACCCTTTGCCCAGTCAATTTTGGTATTACAATCACAAAGCCAAGTAAATTCCAGGATTATATCCTGTTTCCCAAGGCTGATCACTGTAAAAATGGCATGCTCTGAGTGGGTACAATAGTGGAGGACTAGATCCACCCCTGAGCAGAGATCCCAACTCATTGAGCATCCCATCAACATTATCAACTGAAATGGGGAAATGTAAAAGCAACCTATGGAGGCTGTAGCTAGTCATACAGCTGGTAGAGGGAGATCCAAAGAGAACAAGTTTCAGGAGCCACTCTGCCAGTTGGTAGAAAATAATCTGAGGTTGAGTCATGTGACATAATAGTGTGACTATCCTAATAGGCAAGTAAGCAAGCAAGTAATCAGTAGATGTTGTATCACATATTTGGCATCAAAGAAGAGTTCTATAGGGCTATAATGCTCCAATGATAATTACATGCTAAGAAACTAGTGAATACCATAAAAAAGCTGCAGATTTTATAAATCTGCAAAAGCTATGTATTTGCTATTATATGCTAAGCATAACAGAACTCTAGCAATGTAAAATAAAGTAAAAGATATAAAATGTGGGTATAGTCAGGTGCTAGACTATATTAGTGGAAGAGTTCAAACAGATTCCCAGTAAACTTGTCAAGGCTAAAGTGGGAATGGTAGGCATATAAGTTGCTCTTTGAGTGTGTGCAGCAATGAATGGGGAGAGAGCCAGCAGTCTGGCTCAGCACACATGTCTGTTGCCATGTACCACTAGTTGGTTTAGCAGTTGTTATTGTTAGCAGCAATGATAGCAAGGTTTTTCTTAGCACTTCTCAAATAAGTTGCTGTGCTAATGTAAAGCGTGTTAAAAGATTTTTTAATATGTGCACTGTAAGTCAGAACTGATTTATAAGTTTTGATTACAGTTGCATAAAAAAAAATAATTGAAGTTACATAAGGTAACCTTAAAATTATGATAGTAAATAATGAATAGTGATAATAATAATGTTATTATTATTGTAGACCAGTAGTGCAAGCAGCACTTCTCCCGCCTCTTAGCCAAGCATTGTGGCTTGCCGGCGGTATAAACCAATATCATTCATTCATTCATCAAACAAAGCTGTTGTATGCGACGAATGTTTTGGACTTCCATTAGAACGACGCTCTACAGTGTGATTCGTATTGCCAACTCAATGTGACTGCTTTTTTGAATTACGGCTGGACATTCCCTCCTTTAATGCGTGCGTACCTGTACTCATCGCGAGGGAGTTACTGCGGTGAAGTGAATAGAAAGAAAATGACGGATAGTCTGAACTACACACCTTTTGTACTCGTCTATTATACTCCAAAGAGGCGGTAATAACCTTTTTGTCATTGTCAATGACTCCAAGAAAATTTCGGATCCTGCCGATAATTGTTCATTTGCATATATAAGTTACACTTATCGACATAACAATAATCTCCCTCGTTTCGCGTCTTTTTCCACTTGCTTACCGTCATAAATGTCCCTCAGCCTCAAGGTTCCAAATGAAACCGAAATCAATCGACTTCTTGGTCAAGGCGCGGTTAAGGATGATTGTCGAGTCATCTTGACAGACGTCACCTTCCTCAAGATGACCAAGAACGACCATTTTATCTTCAGGGCAAAAATGTCTGGAGAAGACGTTATTGTCAAGTTCACTTATGAAGATGAAGAGGACATTGCCATTCGTCGGCTCGAACATGAGTCAAAGATTTATGTTGACCATTTGAAGCCACTCTGGGGAGTTCATGTGCCGAAGTTCTACGGATTCTATTTGCACAGCTCTTTGGACTTCGACGAATTGTCTTGTGCATGCATCGTGCTTCAAGACTGCGGGGAACCTGCCGTCTCTGACTTGTCACAGCTAAAGGATCGTTGTGGTAAGCAATTCAGGTCAGATTTACATTCATATGCGGCGGAAAGTGCTTAAATGTATCATTCATTTTCTTACAGAAACGACACCATGGATATCGTCTTCCGCTTGCATTCGCCTGAGATAGGACTCGAGCACGATGCTTTGAATGCTTCTCATGTCTTGGATTTCGAGGGGAAACCCTTCCTCATAGACTTTGGAGGCACAGAGCCTCATTTTTGTTCAGCATGGAGAGGGATTGACCAACTGACACGGGACGTATTGACCGCAAAAGAAGGAGAAGTGCTGGGACCGTTGGGCTCCAATAGTGTAAAGTGTTATGAGCTGTGGATCTTTCTCGAGTCCATCAGCTATTGCCTTCCCAGTAAGTCCACATGTAAGTTGTGGGTATGAATGGTTGGCTCAATATTTCTCACAATAGGCTCAATTGAATATGACGGAACGATGTTTGTCTGCGAGAGTATACCTTCAGCGGCCGCTCTCTACGAGCAAACCCTTATAAGATGGCCCAAGTTCAGACCCGCAAAAGAGCTATGGAATGAGGCTGTCAAACACTGGCAAGCTATTCGTTCCAACTGGAAGAAATACCATCCAGATGCAGAGGTTGAGCCGCCCATGGGCATCATTGATTTTGAAGAATATTTAAACATTCATCCAGATCGATGTTGGGGTACTGTCCCCAATTTTTCTCGTCTAAAACTTAACATGCGATAGTTTACGGCCTGCGCACACAAATCACATCAGTCCTACTGAGCCATGTGATATATTTTCAGAAGATTTGTACTTTATATCAATTAGTTCACTATGGCTTCAGAGGTGAAGTGGTTGGGAAGGTTCCGTTACATCCTAGAAGAATATTTGTAAAAAACATAGTCTCATGCACCATAGGGTCGTAGTTCTAAATTTCGAGGGAGCATCAAATATGAAAAAACTGTTCCCACAATGTCGGTCGGCCAGTACGAGCGAACACACCCAAGTTTCCTATGGGTACCATCCCACACATCCATGCCTCTTTATAGCATGGCAAACTTACCACTATGGTCCCTACACTACTATCAACAGGCAGGACTACACCTTGATGTCGGCGTACCTCATTACTTGCAAAAATTGCACAGCAGCACCTACATCCAAACTTTAAGAGACTGCATTTACAAGCCTCGTTGGGTATATCACAACTGTACATCATTGGCATGATGTGCATAGAGGACATTTATTAGTAGTTCAAAAGTGAGTGAACTGAGTAATTGATATGGACCAGGATAGCAAATCACACTGTGAGCAGTCATCCTGCAGATAACTACCCATAGGTAGTCAAAGCCTTGGGATTCCAGGAAAGGATAAATGAAGTCCATACCTATAGAATCCCATGGCTTTGTTAGCACTGGCAATGAGTGCAGTTTCTCTGGAATATGCACATTCAGCATTTTTGATCTCTGACATTGCTCACAAGTTGAGCAAAATCTTGTGTATATATGCCCATGTGCATAGCAATCTGAAGTGCTCCACCAATTGGTAAGATTGCTCCAGAATAGTTGTTAACAACAATTTTACATTTGAGATGCATAGTACTTGATCACCATGCATGTTCATGGTATATATTATCCTGTTGTCAATACAGAACCATGGATAGTTTTTTACATAGGCCATGATTTCTCTTGTTAATTAATTTACAGTATATCCCTACTGCACCTCCTGCCTGAAGATACTGTCTTCTACTACCTCAAGAGTAAGATAATAATAGTAATAATTAAATAATAATAATCAAATTATCATTGTAAGTGAATGCATAATGGCATGTGCCATTAAAAAAGGTGGTCAGCCATGTAATGTTTTTGCCTAAATTGAACACATTGAAATTGCACATGATAAACCAGTTGGAATATCCTGTCCCATTAAAATAACCATTTGTAATCCATTATGCAGAGTGGGAGGATGCTCTGGGCTGCCAGTTATTTTCACAGCAGGGAACCAAATTGCTGCATACTCTTCTTGTGTTTGAGGCTTGAAGTATCAGTATGCATATCAACTGGCTACACTGGGAATTGAATACAAATCTCAGTGTTCCACTATATATAACATTTTTGCCTAAATGGAACATGTCAAAATTGCACATAACAGACCAGTTGGACTATCCTGTTCCATTAGAACAAACAACATTACTATCTGTGACGTGGTAACAAAGTTATGAGCTTGTCAAGTTTCTTAGTGCAGAATAAAATATGCCCAAATCAATGAATTCTAAGTTCATGTCAAAAAAATATAAACAATATAACAAAGAATAAGATAGAAAGAATATAATGCTCTAGTGCTACCATCATCACAGGTCCGTTACACAGAGTGGAAGAATGCTCTAGGCTACCAATCATTTCCATAGTGTTGAACCAAACTACTACACTTTTATCATGCTAACATGTCATCTCAGAAACAATTGCTTGTCCTGTTCTTACAGGACCTGAAAACTTTCAAATCTGGATAATCCTTTGACAGGACAAAGTTTGAGATATTGTTACAGAACCACCTCCATCTTCATGAATCAGAGGGGAAGGATGACGCAGCCATAGTCGTGTCCGCCGAGGGTAGTGGTGCAGGACAGATACTCCCCTCGTTTATATTTCTAAGTCGGTCAAGCACTGGAACACGCGTCAAAATACGTATTTCGTTCATCCCGTGCCTCCTTTCTAAAATACGGCATCAAAGATGCATCGCGCCTGGGCGTAACTACGGCAATGTCTCGCAACAAAAAATCTCATTCTCTTGATTCCTTTTTCCCTATAAACTCCCTTTGTCTTCTCCTTTGTCTTCAAGACAAAAGAATCACTGGACGACAGAGGTGACATGCTGCGAAACGCGGACCTGGAGTTCCACATCTCTGGGCCTCTGTTTTTGTCTCAGATACGG
>QLON01001016.1:0-32362 GCA_003313675.1 Termitomyces heimii
CTAATTTTATACTAAATAAATGAAGCATATTACTTATTACTAAAATTTAAAAGTTATATATAATAAAGTGAAAAGGCCTAAGTTATGATGGGTTAGCTTCTTGAAGAGCCAAGTAATGGAAATGTCAGATGCATCTAAATAAACCCTATTACTTGGTTGATATTTAGAAGTGAAAATATAACTTTAATTATAATAGCATGCCATATCTTTTTTAGCTTTAATTAGTGCTGTCTTTGCTTTTTTTACTCTATTACTTAATTAATACTTAAAAGTGAAAATATGATTTCAATTATAATAGCATGCCATATCTTCTTTAACTTTAATTAGTATTGCCTTTGCTTTTTTTTATGCTATCTTTATTCAATTGATAAACTCATTTATAGATTTATTTTCTAAAAAATGTGCTTGAGATTCAAAACTCATTTAAGAATGATAGCTTATATTTAAAAAAAAGAGAAACACTTGTATAAAGGCATGAACATAGTTATTATACTTTTATAAAAGAGATATTAATACTGCTCTAGCTTCTAGTTTAGTCTATCTATTTGATTAAGGATAGTATGCTATAGAGGTGTGAAGCTTTATATTAAAAAGATGATAAAGCTCTCAAGTAAACTTAGCTACAAACTGTAGTTCTTAGTCAGAAATATAGGCATTGGATAAGCTATGCAATTTTCACATATGCCATTAATGCAAGTTGGCCACTTGCATTACAAAGCATATAATATGTGTAGGAATGAAGTAAGCTCTTTTTTTACAGAGATCTACTACTACTATAATTGCATTATATTTATTGATGCAAAATTAGGTTATTTGAATTAGTCTAAATAGAGTCAATTATAAATGAACCAGTTTTCACTAAGTTCTAGGGCTAAATTACATTTCACAAAGTACTTTGATAAAATATATAGATAAATCATAGAGTTTATTGAGTTTTTAGTCAATGCAACCTTAGTCACACCAAAAAAAATTCTAAAAAGCATATCAAATTATTGATCTGAAGTATACTATTGCCTTGGGCCTAAAATATTTACTTCCTAGAGATTCTGAGCATGAGCAATTAGCAACTTACTGAATGTTACAAAATCCCTCTCTATTTATGTTATTTCTCCTTCCTATGATGCATGACTTTTTCCAGTTATTCTGAGTCATTTTCCGGTTATTGGGCCTCCATTTTCTGGTCTCAAAAGACTTGGTATAAAATTTTCTGGCCAAGAGAGAGTCCTCCAATGTTTTTGATGCTCTGATTCTGTAAATTGTTAATATCCTCTTCAATTCTTCTTTAAATGCCTCCAAACCTTCTTTATCAGGTGCAAATTAATCAGACCTTCCTGGCAATACCAAACATAATAGAGTATGATGGGCTTCTTGTCAAAATATAAGCACTTTACTAATACCTGCTCAATTTTCCTTAATAACTAAATTTAGCTTTTTCCATCAAATCACTGATCCCTTTATCAGTTTACCACAGAATGCCTTCAGACAACTCTCATTGTGTGTCAATTGATCAGGCAATCAAAATAATACCCAATATGTAGGAGTTTACTTGTAGTCTTGCTAAAATATGCCTATTTTATTGTCAAGAGATGATGCTAAATTAATGGCCTTGCACAGCCACAACCCCATTTAGTAGTAGATTATCTTATCAGTTGATGTGATCATATCTGTGATAACACCATCAGATGCCATCAGATCTCATCAGATCTGTAGTAATTGCCTTGATTTATCATCAGTGTACTAACTAATAGCTTTATCAAAAATGCTCAATGTTTATATAAGATAAATCACCTGATCTTCAGAATCTGAGCAAGGCCACATAATTATAGTCACATGATAGAATTGAGTGTACATTGGATCAAAATACTGATAAGCATTTAGGCCACCAATAAGGCTAATCTAACCTGAGTTGAAGAGGAAATTTTAAAGTAGTTCTAGCTATATTATTTGCCTATAGTTTTCAGCAAAAGTCTATATTTATTAGACTTTTTAATGATCAATAGCTTTGTCATATCTTATAGTTTGAGACTAATATATTATTATGTGCATCTAGCAGCTTAGTAATGAAGTTTATTAAGGCTATACTTCAATGCTCAGTAGAGATTAGAAGTGGATGAAGTTTATTTATAAAGAGCTAACAGTGGAGTTTAATATGGAGGCAAATACTATAAGTGCTAGTGTAGGAGCTAATATCAGAATATCTAAGGTTATCAATAGTTGCATAAAACTAACTTCAATATCTTCTACTTATTTAAGTAACTTGCAATACAAGAATTATAGTACTGCTCCATAATGCACTTTTAAAGCTCAGGCACATTGAAAACATAGATGTGGCCATAAAAGATAAGAAGTTTATCTTGCAATGCTTACTTATTAGTATATTAGCTACTACATTTTCTTGCCTATCATCTTAGTTTCTCTAGTATATATTTTAAAAAATGTTTACTTTATCCTCTTGAACTGCTACTCCTTTAAGAGCATAGATAGTAAAGAATTTAGGCTTAAAAAAAGTGATATTATTATTGTCACCTGCTTTTATGCTATAATTAACATATCTAAATAGTGCATCAAGCTTGCTCATGCTTTGTCTAAGTTTGTAATATAAGAAAAAGTCAAAGTTAGCCAGGTACAAGAACTATTGAGCTTAGCAGCAGTTGAGTTTCTTTGCATTTTTGAAGTATTTAAGATTCTTATAATCTATTTAAATTTCAAACTTGTACTATGCATCTTTAAAGAAATGCTGCTACTTTTTAAGAGACTAAATAATAGCTAGTATCTCTTTATCATATATCTCATAATTCTACTCCACTATATTCAAGCTCTTGGAGTAAAAGGCTATAAGATACTACTTACTATTCTCTTGAGATTATTGAAACAAAACTGCTTTTATAGCAAGGTTAAAAATGTTTGCTTTTATATAGAAGAAAGAGTTATTATCAAAAGATAAGAGGACTGGCTAAGAAGTAATAACTGTCTTAAGCAGCTTTTTACCTTCATACTATATTTTTGCTGATGAAGTTAAAGAGAGAACAAGCATGATATAAGAAGTCTTGAATAAACCTCTAATAAAAGTTAGTGAAGTTTAAGAAGGCTTGCACTTCTTTTTTATTTTTTGGCTGAGGCCACTCTGCTATACCTGCTACAGCAGTTTTATAAGAAATGATTAGCTTAAGGTATTCAACTTTAGTCTGCTCAAATTCACACTTCTTTGGCTTGAAATAGAATTGATATTAGTGGAAGTGCTTTAAAACAATATGTTAGTACTTCTTTAATATCTTAGTATAGATGAAAATGTCATTTAAATATATGTAAACTACATCTTTAGTAATTAAGTTATAGAAAATATTATTCATCATTATCTAAAAGGTAGTGGAGCTATTAATGAGGCTAAAAAACATTACTAGAGATTCAAAGAATTTGCAATTGATTCTAAATAGTGTCTTCTACTCATTATTTTTCTTGATGCATATATTATTGTAGCTTTAACAGATATCTAACTTAATGAAGTGGCATGCACCTTAAAAGTTATTGACAAATTAACAAGTTTGGAAATAAAGACAAGAGAGGCTATAAGTAATTTTAAAGGACATATCTAGCTAAAATTAAGATTTTCTTGTAAAAATACATTTAGCTCATTTTGTTTTTAAGAAGTAAAAAAATACACCTTGCAGCTAAATAGTTTTGCATTTAGAATAAGCTCAATTGCATAATTCTACTACTTATACTCTAGAAGTGAATAAAATAAAGCTTTAAAGAAAATGTTTTCAAAATTATGGAGATAAAGTGAAATGCTATCATCTAAGTGCTTATGCTGAGAGTTAGTAGTAAATGCTTGAGCTAATCACTAAAAAGTGGTTTGACTAACTTAAATCTCTACTTTTATAAGTGATGGATATAATATAATAGTATAAATCTTGTCATTTATTTTAATAGCCTCATTTAGAGACTCTAGGTCTAGAATGCCTGCAAACTCAGCTTCTTACTTATTTTCCATTAAAAATTTACACTTTACATTTCTGATGTTCTTATAAAGAGCTTCTTTATAAGAAAATACTATAAAGGCAATCTCTGAAGGCTATAGCCTAGTCATACAGCTGATAGAGAGAGATTTAAAAATATATTAATAAAAGTAATATAAATACAAATAATAAAGTGCTAACTTGGTAGAAAAAAGTCCTCCAAAAGAGTAGTTTTTTAATAAATGCTAAAAAAAAAAGATTTAGCAAATTAATATTAGAAAAGAGGAGGTGCTAGAGCAGCTACAAAGGAGCCAGAGTAGGCTATGAGGCTAAAAGCATTATTGAGAATCCTCTAGTATAGAGCTAATTGAAAAGGCTGAATACAGGTTGAGAAGCCAATGTGCATTAGTTAAGTCTTAGTCTCTGGTTAATTGAGGGGGCCATAGCATATTCTATTGGGTTCATTGACTAGTATTGATTTTCATGAGGTGTGACAGATATGCTCACAGAGTTTTAGTGAGTTTTAAGAGAAGAAATAAAATAGATTCAAAAAAAAAATAAATAAGATTAATAAAGTAAAGATATAGAGAAAAATAAAAGTAAGTAAGAAATTTTAGAGAAATATGAGTAAAGCAATATTAAGACTATTGTATTGACTATAAAACTACTTCCTAAGTACCTACAGGATGTTTTGGACTTTGAAAGTAATTGCATGCTAAAAGAGATTAGATTTTGACATGATTAAGTAGTAGAACAATTATATAGAAGTTGAGAGCTATAGAGCAATTCTGAAAAGAAATATTTATCTAGTGTCAAGAGTGATCTGGCCTCATTAGGGGAGCTAAGCATGATTAGTTTGTTGTAGTATAGTAGCTTTGGAAAAGCCCAGTAATTAAATCAGTGATGATTGGATATTGAAAAAAAAGAAAGGCAAAAATTAGTGTAATCATGCTTAGAAAAAAATAGTGGGGTTGCAACAGTAAGGCAATATATAAAATGATGGATGATGCAAACAATTAGTAGCATGCATTTGACCAAAATATGAAGTAGCTGAAATATATAAAATTGGAGGCTAATTAATTAGTGAGATCTAAAAACTACAATAAGAAGAAAATAATTACTAGCACATATATAAACAACACATCAGATATGTTTAAGTCCAAGGAAGAAGTAATCTAAGTACAGATCAAACTGAAGAAGAAATATAAAATAAAAGACCTTGGTGAAATCAAGTTTGTATTGAGAATACAAATCACATGTAATAAAAACTAAAAATTCATAATACTCAACCAAAAGAAGTATTTAAAACATTTTAGAAAAGTATAAAATGTTAAATTTCATATTTAAGTATACACCTCTTTTCTTTAAAATTGTATTTAGCCACATTCAAGCTTTGAAGGCTAATAAAAAATCTAAGTATATGCAAAATAAGCTATATTGCAAGGTACTAAGATCACTTATATATGCATAGGTAGGAACTTAATTTAACATTGCATATGCTATTATACTACTTAGCAGATTCATAAAGATTAGCAAATTATACTGGCAAGCACTAATGCATATTATGCATTATATCAAGAATATCATAAATTACAAAATAAGATATGGCAAACTAAAATACACTAACTATATACTTTATGGCTACTATCAATAATGAAGGCTAAGTATATCACTCTAGGCAAAGCAGGAGAATAAATTCAATAGATGTGCTTAGCATTATTAAAGATCAGATTAGCCATCCTGTTCCTAGCAGCCTTGAAGAGAGATAACAATGGCTTAATTACTATAGTAGAGAATAGGTAAAACCACAATCAAGTCAAATACATTAACATTTAGCACCACTTTATATAACAAGCTATCAAGGATGAAAAAATTGCAATTAACTATGTACT
Source organism: Termitomyces heimii (assembly GCA_003313675.1). Lineage (NCBI taxonomy): Eukaryota > Fungi > Basidiomycota > Agaricomycetes > Agaricales > Lyophyllaceae > Termitomyces > Termitomyces heimii. The sequence goes on from QLON01001016.1 coordinate 5,849, forward strand.
AAGTGCTAATAATATTACTGACTTGTTTACTAAGCCACTTCTCAAATTATAATACTATAAATTCTATGCAGCACTATATCTATACAAATAGCAATGAGTACTGCAAGTAATACTAAGTACTGTAAGTCTGGAAGAGTGTTGAGGAAGAAATCATAGTATGCATACATATAAAGAAGTCACAAAACCAATGTGCTATAAATAAGAGAAAAAAAGGGATGGAAACAAAAAAATCTATACAATATCAAGAAAATATAGATTGAAATGAAGTAGTCACATCCTCAGTTGTTTGATATACTAACTGAGGTGTATAGACCTGCTTTATCAGTTATATCATTGAACTAACATAGAAATATTATAGTTATTCTACTAATAGGTATATAGATTAATAGTAAAGTTATTTTATATATTAACTGAGTTATTTTACCAATGCAAAGCCATGGTCTGAATAGATAAATGTGCTACTTCTGGCTCTTTTACTAGCAAGGCAAAATCTTTATTTCTAATTATTATTTATGCAGAATTTAGTTCAAATATAACTTTGTGCTAATAGATCCAAGATGTGCTTAATATTAAATTATATTCATTTTAGTTCATTATATCAAAATATCTATCTTTTTTTATGTTCTGATATTCTATCCTTACAGTGATTCTATAATTTACCTTATATTAGGATTCTTATATTACTAGTTGTATAAGAATTGAATCTTTTAATAATACTTGTAACTATTCAGCTACTATATTTCCTAATAATTCTGTATTTATAGATACTCTTACTGGATATCTATTTATTCTGGCCACTATTATCAATAGTTTGGAAATATTTTATTGTTTTGCCCTCTATTTAATATTGTTTCTCAAGAGCATGAGGTAAGTGCTAGCTTTTATTTACTGTCCATTTAATTTAAGAACTTTAAATTTGTTGCATTCATTCTAGACTTGAATAGTTCTTGTGGCTTATATAAATTGCCAAAGATAAGCAATGACTTAATTTACTTAGCAATCTTATCAAGACATCATCTTTTCTAGGTTCTTGAAAATTGCATATTCTTTCAAATGCATTGAATAGTTCTTAATAAGCTCTGTTCATCTTATTTTAATATTAGCTAACTATGTCAAATAGTGGATTGTGTAGGCTTTCATATTCAATTTGTATTTGTTACTTAAGAAGTTAGTTATTACTTTCATAGTTTATAATTCTGTCAGGGAACCACCCTTTTAGAGGTCCCTTACTCCATGTTTTCTTTCAATTTTCAGGCCTTCTCACTTTAATTCATCCATCTTCTATCATCTTCATCAAACTTCTCACTGGCTAGACTATGAAAACAAACTTCCTTATTAGTTTAGAGCCTTTACCAAACTTTAGGAAATGGATTACTTCAATTGTGATGTTATTGTGACTATAATCATAACATCAGTAACATCAGTCACATTGCATGACACTAGCATGACAGTGTCACACTGTGATGTCATATGTAACATCAAATGACTCAACCTCAGAATATTTTCTATTGATGGGCAAAGTTAATCCTTAAACTTATTCTCTTTGAATCTCCCTCTGCCAGATTAGCACCTTTTTATTTGTATCTATATTACCTTTATTAATACATTTTTGGATAGCCACAACCTCTAGAGGTCACCCTTACAAGTTCCTCAGTTCTTTCTTAAGTAGATACAAAACTAGGCTGTGTAGTTATGATTCTTTTTGTCAATTCATTATATATATGGAGCTTCTAGTTTGAGTACTTTATATGCATTCCAGGCTCATACATCTCCTAGCATCATGGTCTTATACTATTCAACTTAAATTAGTTATTGTCTAAACACTGCAATGCAGTATTTTGCATACCAGAGCCTTGCTCTATATTTCCTAGCTAAGTCATCAATAGAAATTATGAAGTTAGTGCCCAGTATTTGATCTCACAATATTAATTTCTAAATCATTTATGTTATAAGATACAAAGCACTTTTCCTTATATTGTAGACAATTGCTGGAATCACCCAGATAAGGTTGTATAAATTCAAGAAGGTATTTTAATTTATAAGCAATAGCATTGCCTACTATTTTGAGTCTTCTTCACTTTCTTTCCTCCTTTCATAATAGGTTCAGTTTTACCTCTGCATTCACTATTTTCATATTGCATTCTAAGGAGGCCCCTCCTAAGTCAATTGCAGATGTAGTGTTCACTGGTTCCAACCAGCTGTCTTTTTGCCACCAGGCAATAACATCATTGTCTAATTGCAAGTAAGCTCTTCCAGAGTCATCTATCAAACAATTGCTGTACCCTTCAGATTTGTTATTATTAAGAGGAGTCTTTATGCTGGTGGTGGTACTATTACTATGGGAAGCAATCAATTCATTATCATTTTTCTTGGACAGCATAAACTTTTTACTTACTGTACTCATAAGCCAGGCATAACATAAGTCTGTATTTCTATAAGCATAGAATACAGTCATTCTATTACAGACTGAGGGCCAGATTTAACATAAGTCTATATTTCTATAGGTACAGAATACAGTCATTTTATTATGAACTGAGAGCCAGGCTTAACATAAATCTGTATTTCTATAAGTACTTGACTAAGATTCTAATACTTATTACTTTGGTTTTCCATCTGTTTATCATTGTTTCTGGATACTTTATTGCCAAGTTTAAATGTTGGAGTCCTGTTTTGACAAAATGAAACTGAGGAGAATCCTGGAGTGGTGTTGGTTCAACTCTTGTATAGAAGCTTGTAGTTGCAGCAATCACTTTTCTCTAGTTTTGGGTGGTGTTTCTCTGAGTGGTGAAAATGGGCCCCCTCCCCTGACATCTGGAATTTATTGAACTTGATTGAATTTCTATTTCCATAATTTTTATAGTAGTCTTCCAAGTTCATGTTTGTGTGCCATTTCAATGCTATACATGATACATGAGTGAGCTGAAGATTTGACTTTCCTCCCTCACCCACACAGGCACTCTATAATCCTCAGAGGTCAAGTGTTCACTAAATGTCAATGGAATCTTCAATATTGGAAAGCTTCCCATAGATCAGTTTTAAGAAGAGATTTGAATATAGAGAAGTGCAGTGAGATGGACAAATCATCAGACCAATGACTTTGAATTGCTGGAGGCAGACTTTATATTGAAGTACCTCTCTGGTATAGAATGCCCAGGCCTTCCCAGTCAAGAAGCTCAAAATTACTGTGAGGTGGCAAGACTACTCGACATGTCCATCAGTCAGGTATGTGGAGCACTGATTAACAAACTGCATATACTTCTGGATGTTTGCACTTCCATTGTACTTTTCTGGTGGGATAGGTTTGATGATGGATGTTGGCTTGCAGCACTCCTTATGTCACTTACCAGTCCAAGTAGTTTGAGCCTGCAGGGGGCCCGGGCTCCTCGAGCACAGGCAGGGGTTCACTCAGGTTCCGTTCTGGATCCTGAGTGGCCCCGTGCGTGGTCCCAACGGAGTCATGCACCCTCGTACCTAATTCTGGAGGAAGTTCCTTATCAAACTCCACTGGGATTCGGTTGCGAGTGGGGTATCTGTGTTGAATAGTGTTAGCGGACATAGTGATTATTGTGACTCACAAAAAGGAGTGTGCTGCCGGTTGATCAAACCTGCTGTGCTTCCGCTGTGCGTGAGTCAGGTAAGTACTCGGTGGTTTAGGACTTTAATATGTAACACGAGGCCGCTCAAGTAAGCAGGTGTTGCGTCACACAGAGTGAAGATCTCAGGATAGAACTAGTTTAAGTCCTATATTTCTGAGTGTCCTATCCTAGAACAAGGCGAGGTAGTTATACGGTAGTGTCTGCTTATGTAAGGTGTATGGTCGACAGGTAAAGAGATAAGGAGATGATGAAAGGTAAGAATGAGTGACAGAAAAGGAGTGATCAAATAATCAGTAACTATTCCTTACACCTGCCTCTGCCATCACCTGCCTCCGCCACTCCCTCTGCCGCCTCACCCTCCAACCCTGGGAACCCCTCGACTGTTCCCTGCTCTTCTTGTGTCTCCCACCCCTGCCCCTCCTTGCTAATATCTCCTTCGCAATCCCCATCAATGCTCCCCACCTTGGCCACCCCACCGCCCTCTCCGCCTTCTTCTGCCACCAGGCCCCCACCCTCTGCTCCCTCACCCTCTGCGCCACCCCAATACTTTGGCCCGGGCCTCCCACCCCGTCTCCTGGCTCACAGCCGCCCTCCACGGCATACACGCTCCCCACCTCCGCACCCTCGACATTAGCTCTGCCCTCTTCCCCCTCCCCACTGCCCTCGCCGCCCTTGGCCCTGCACTCACCACTCTCAACCTCACAGGCTCCTTCCACACATACACCAACATCGAGCGCGTTCTCCGTGCCCTCGGCCACCAACACCCCCTCGACACACTCCATGTCGGCACCATAAGACTCACACCCGCCCTCGTCGACCTCCTCGCCCACGAGCTCCCCGCACTCACGACACTCGAGATGCTCGTCTGCAACGTCGCAGCCGAGGAAGACGCGTGTCCCTCCCTCCCACAACTCATATGTCTACGTCGCAATTGTCATGTATCTAGATTCCACCTACTTATTTCATGTTAGGACAGGTTCTGTGCCGAGATGGAAAAATGTAGGTATACCCGCTGGACTCTCCATCATGTATCCATCGTGTATACGTCCCACCCGTGGTGCTTCCACTGCGCTGCACACATTGAACATCTCCTCGCAGAGTGCGTTCCTTCCATCCGCTCGCATTCGCATTCCCGCTCGGCGTCGCCCCAGTGTCACTCCTATTAATTCAATCATTATTCATTTTCATATTGTAATTACACCTAATTTCTGACGTTTTGGATGCTTGTGTGTATGTAATTAGAATATTAATGTGTACATACTTGTGGGATGGGATGTTTACCCGACCTCCTCAATATATCTTATAGAACATGTTTGTCAACAATACTCAGTCTGTTGATAAACGACTGGTGTACTAGTTCTCCGTATCTGTCCAGAACCTTTTAATTATTCGAATTGTAATTCACAAAGCGAACACAAATATTCGTCTCAGGAGGAATAGGGAAAAGAGCAGAAAGTTTACGATGTAGGAGTAGTTGGGTTGGACTGGATACAAGAAGCGATGAAAGCCGCTGACAAATGGCAAGTGGAAGACCATGGATATATTTTGCACCTGGCAAGAATTGAAGCCAGCACCTAGGCCAGATGCCGATTGGTTAACATCCACATCACATCACGCACGTGGTCAACTACTTTGTATTTTCTAGAGAAGCACAACAAAGGTGCCTGGGATAAATGACGATTTAGTTGGTAACAAACATGCAGACATAGAGCAGAATTAAAAAAAAGGGAGTGGAGAAAAGAGTGAGAGAGAGCACCAGCGACAAGAGTGTTTGCCATCACAAACAGATTATGCCCGAGATAGAAGCCAAGAGGGAATGTGTCATCCACACCCCAAGACTGAGGGAGGTCTTTGGCAGACTCTCTCACACATTGCTGTGTCCCTAGGTGAAAGACAGGCAACAAAATGAGGCAAAGGAATAAACTGACAGAAAGTGACAAAGAAAATGATGAACAGGAAGAGAGTTTGTGGAGGTGGATGGGGGGATATAGAGAAGCAACATATGGACTAGCAGAAGGGGGAGGACAAGGGAAGAGGAAAGGGTGGAAGAGTGATGATGGTGAGAAAGACGGAGGAGAACGACAGAGGTCACTCGACTAACGAGATGACTTAGGATGATGGGGAGAAGATCAGCTGCCACGGAATGTCTAGACAACCTGAGTGTGCAGACACCCATGGCAAGACATAGGGATGAAACTAGTAGTTCGCAAAGAGACCTAGCTCAACACACACACCACACGAAAATCTGGGAGGAGAGCACACACATGTTCTCATGGTGGTTATGAGTAGGACCCCATCAGTAAAAAAAAACACAAGCCATCACCTCATGTGATTGTCAAAATACTCGACCCTCTTTATTGTTCGTTCGGAAATCCTACTCTGAACAAAATTGTAATTCACAAAGCAAACACAAATTTTTGTCCTGAAATAGATAGCCTCAGCAGCAAATGAGAAGTCTGATCGTACACCCGGCCCCTGTCCTCTGCATTGTTGCATTGGCATCCCTGAATAGACTGGATCAAGCCCAGTCTCAAAACAATAACAGAACAATAACTTTTAGGTCTTACAAGACAATAATTAATAATTCATCGCGCACACCGATGAAGGCCTTGTGTCTCACAAACAATTAGCACCTCCTTCCTTGAGGCGGATCACACCTGCCGCCTGATCAAATTCGAGATTTATCTTGTCTTCTCTCTTGTTCTTGCTCCAAAAACGGTTTAAACTATAGCAGGATTGGGCCAACCCAAGCACTCACAGACAATAAAGAAAATTCCATGCTGCCTCCAGCTGTGCCTCAGTCAACATATAAAAACCCCCTCAATCCAGTGCAAAAGTCCCCAGTATCGCACAGCGCCTACGTCCACACCAGCTAACTCGATGGATTCTTTCATCATTCTCAACTTCTCTTCCAACCCCGCTGACTTCCAGCCCATAAACCAAGAGCAAGGAACCCAAGAGCCAAATTATTATTTGTTAAAGTCTGCTATTTCCTAATTTAGTCAATCATATGTTCTTCTTTTGTTTGTTACATGTCACACCTCAGTGTTTTACCAACCACTAAGGTGTAAGTCAATCTTTATATCACACTCAATATATTACTCATTATCTGTAGCTACAATCTCTTTTACTACAGGTATCCATACCCAATATACTAAAGTGTTTTACCAACCACTGAGGTCTACAATCTCTTTTACTACAGTCATCTGATATCCTCCAAGACTGGTTCCACCTCAACAGGTTATGGGCCCCAACATTACCTATGATATCTCATCAACAAAGTTAACAGTCCCAGCACTTGCAGCTGATGGCTCAAACTGGACTATGTACCAAGAACACATCACAAATGCTGTAACATCTAAGAAGCTCTGGAGACATCTTATGGGTACTGCACATAAACCAGTCATGCTAGTTGAATGTGAAGGATCTTTCTATTGTGATGACAAGTTCCTGGCTCCATTGTCTGATGATCAGATCAAAGAAATTGAGGACACCATGGAGGAATGGTTGCAGAAGAGGCTCAGGTCCACAAGATCATCTATAGCACTGTAGATCAGTCTACCTTCCATCAAGTCAAGGGTGAACCTACTACTGCTAATATTTGGAAAAAGCTTGCATCAATTCATAGCAGCAAAGGAGCCATGTATGAAACCAATCTCCTTGCTCAATTGCAAAACACTTGCTTCATTGAAAATGGTGAAGTTGATATGTGTACACTCCTTGCTAGCATGGTTGTAATCAAAGAGCACCTTGCTGAAATTGGCTGTCCTCTGTCTGATGCATCATTTGCTAGTTACATCCACACATCACTATCTCTTGCCCCAATATATAAACCTCTTTTTACTACACTTGCAACATCTGCACACACCTCTGAAAAACCAATCTTGAGCCAGGACCTCATCTGGCACCTCAACAAGGAAGCAAACAGTGCTGCAATTGAAACAAATATCAATCACCAACATGAAGCAATGATTGTGGCACACACAAAAGCTTGTAGTGACTCTAAACTTTAACAAGGAAGCAGCTCTCAATCTGGACAATGTCCAGGTTGAGGGGGAGTGAAGCTTACCTATCAACTCAGACAGCTCCCAGACTTCAAAATCACCTAGCTCACTCAACTCCTTGAAGACATTGCCAGAGACTTCTATTGACATCACCAAAGCTGAAACTAAAAATCCTCCTACATCAGTCACAGTCAATGAAAAACCACCTCAAACCACTTCAGATAGCCCACAGACTGAGAACTCACCCTTTTCTAATGCTCCACACCTCAAAAAGCATCGGAACTCACTGAGCGGCCTTCAGCAATTTGATTCTATGCAATATGGCCAAAGACAATATTGAAGTGCCCTAAAAACCACAAGTGTTTCTGACTTTGTTGAGTCTGCTTTTATAGTTGATGCTACAGAAATTCTTGAACCTAGTGGAGTCAAAATTGAGACTGAGTGGATACATGATGTAATTGAGCATGCAATGGCAGTAAGTGAGGATATACCATCCATTAAAGATGCATTGAGTGGTGGTGAGAAAGAGAATTGGACAGCCACAATAGATGCTGAACTTAATCAAATCAAGAAACTTAGTACCTGGGAAATCATTGAAATATCCAAAGACACTATTGTTATCCCATGTTGGTATGTTTTATGCTGCAAACATAGTGCTGATAGACAGATAATCTAGTACAAGGCTCAACTTATTGCTAAGGGATTCAAACAGCAATTTGGAGTTAATTACTCTGAAATGTTTGCTCTGACTATATGTGCTACTACACTTTGCATCCTTCTGTCAATTGCAGCATTGAGTGGTGCTTCCATTGAACAAGCCAATGTTAAAAACACATATCTAAATTCATCTCTCAAAGAGAATGAGGTTATTTTCATGCAATTTCCACCTCACTACCAACAGTTTCACACTTTACCTCCTGAATTCACAAAACTACCTAATTTGAAGCTTATGTGTTGACTCAAATGCCCACTTTATGGTATAAGGCAAGGCACCCACCACTGGTATGAGGAAGTATTAAATATATTCACTGATTTTGGCTACACTGCTTGCTAAGCTGATGTCACTGTTTTCTACAAAGTTGACAACAATAATTACACAATTGTCACTATTGCAACTGACAACTTTACTATAATTGGTAATTCAATCAAAACTACCACTCTGATCAAAGAGCAGCTCAGCAAATGGTTTGAAATTGTTGATCTCAGCCCTATCAACTGGCTACTTGGAGTCAGCCTTACCAGAAATCTGAATGCTCATATCCATCTCACTGGGCCAACAGGCCTATGTTGAACAAATCATTCAACATTTCAGTCTTAAAGAGTTATGCATCACTGTAACACCCATGGAACCCACAGCTGACTACATGCCGGATTCCCCCTCAGTCTCCTCAATATTACTATTGCCTGCAGAGAAAACATGCTATTGAGAAATGATCAGATTGCTCATGTATGTGGCTGTAATAACACACCCTGATATTGCCTATGCAGTATTGATTTTGTCTCAGTTTCTCAACATCCCTCAATCCACCCACATGATAGCTGTTACTCAAGTATTCTGCTATCTCTGTGGTATATTAAATATGAAGCTTATATTTGGTGGATTAGACACTGAGGTCTCCAGCTATTTCAATACTGATTGGGCTTCACATCTTCATCAATACTCAATTTCCAGCTTCACATTCTTTATTGGGCATGGGGCTATTTCCTGGAGTTTGAAAAAGCAGCCAATTATTACACTCTCCAGCATGGAATTTGAATATGCCACCTTGATGCACTCTGCCAAGGACATAATATGGATAAATAAGCTCCTTAGAGATCTTTCTTTCTTTACTTCTTTTTCTTTACCTACCAATATTTACTGTAACAACTAGAGTGCCATTTGACTCTCAAAGGATGCAACTTTCCACACATGCACAAAACATATCAATGTTTATTTTCACTTTATTTGTCAGACTGTATCCTCTGGTCATGTTTACATTCACTACTTTCCCACTGCTGACATGATCATGGATGTATTTACAAAGTCACTAGCTTGAGTCAAGTTTAAAAAGTTCCATGAACTACTTGGCATTGCCTAATCCACATTCATATTGAGGGGGAGTGTTGAGGACAACAATCTGCTATTTCCTAATTTAGTCAATTGTATGTTTTTCTTTCATTTGTTACATGTTACACCTCAGTGTTTTACCAACCACTGAGGTGTAAGTCAATCTTCATATCACACTCAATATATTACTTATTATTTGTAGCTACAATCTCTTTTACTACAAGTATATATACCCAATATATTAAAGTGTTTTACCAACCACTGAGGTCTACAATGTCTTTTACTACAGTCATTTGATATCCTCTGAGACTGGTTCCACCTCAACATTATTGTGTCATTGCATAAGCACTTGCATGTCTGCAAATCCATCAATCATTCATCCATTATTCTGTAAGCTCCTCCCTCACCTTGTTTTATGAAGATGTACTCATAGTTGACCAGACAGCATATCAGCTTTATAACATTTATGCATATTTATCAATCTTTATTCTAAAGGTGTCAGATTTAGATTAGAAGGATTTTTGGTGGGAGAGGGTGAGGTTATAGTCAGGTCTTTTATTGTTGTGCTCTGTCATTCTGGCTGGGGTGGATATTAGCTAGTTTGCCAATAGGAGCTCAATTCATCACATTGATATATTCCATTTGCATGATTAAGACTGCACAATCTACTGGTTAGTACATAGTAATGTGAAATATGAGTTGACATCATGATTGTCCAGTTGTGCTCTTTCAATCCACAGATTTGTGAGGAAAATTAGACTGGTATATACAGAAAAACTGTTACTTATATGGACCTTGACATGCAACTACACACTCAGTGCATTGAGTCAGATACTGTCTTCTTTCACACTGTTGAAGATGGATTATTAAGCACATCTACATCTTCAAACTCCCAGTAGATAGCATGCTCAGTCAGTCATACCAGACTAGTCATACCTTCCACTCTCACCTTGCACTCAAAGTGCAAGCCAATGAGGAAAATTCAAAAGTGGAGAAAGGCATCCCAAACAGGGATGTATTGTACTCAGGCTCCCCCAGATACTGGTCCCCATTGCTGGTGAAATGCAAAGTAAGTGGGTAAGTAAAGCAGCAGAGCTTTTCTGTAAGGACACTGTTATTGTGCTCAAACCTGTAGTCCCATATGTGCATTCACAAAATGGAGTTGTTGAATAATCAATCCACATAGTGTTTGATGGGGTAAGATGCTTACTGTCAGGTCCCACTGATCCAGGGGCTCACTCTCTTGAGCAGGAACTAATTGTCTCTCACTGAAAAGGGAGATGTACATGGAGGTCTGGAGTTGGCATTGAAGTTGAACACCAGGAGAATCATGAAGAATAGAAGGAGTAATAGAATGAGGAAGGAAATGGAAATCAGAAACTGGGAAGAGGAAATGTAGATAGATGGTAAGTGGAAATGAGAAATAGAGTCAGGGGGAAGAAATCAAGATAGAAGAAGTAAGAGGATTGTATTAGAGGCAGAACTGAAGCAAAGGTGAGGAAGAAAGTAGACAGGAAGAAAAATGGAATAGGAATAAGATAGTGGGAATGATAATGGGGAAAGAGGCTAGAAAATTGGAGGTCAAAGCTGAGTCAAGTCAAAAAAAAGGAAGAACTAGAAGGAGGAGAGGGTAGGAAAAGAGTTAAAGATAAAGGCAGCAAATGAGATGAGGTGGAGATGGGAAAGGTTTAAGAAGAGAAATAAAACTGATGCAGAAATGTTTAGAATAGAATTTGAGTGAGGAATAAGACAGAAAAGATGGAGAATAGAAAGAAACTTAGATATATATGGGCAAAGCTAATATCAAGACTATTGTACTGATTATGGAGCTACTATCTAAGTACCTGCAAGATGTCTTGGACTTTAGGAATGATCATGTGCTGGAGGAGATTGGGCCTTGGTGCAGCTTGGTGCAGTCAGGTAGCAGGACAATTGCACAGAAGTCAGAAGTTGCAGGGTAATCCTATGGAGCAGTACCTGTCTGGTGTTGGGAGTAATCTGGCCTTGTTAAGGAAGCTGACATGGTTGGTTGTTAGGAATGGAGGGTTTAGGAAAGTCCAATGATCAGATCAGTAGTGGTTAGATATCAGAAGAGAGTGAGATGGAGGTTGGTGTGGTTGTGTCCAAGAGAGTGTAGTGGGGTTATGACACTTACTTACTAAAAGCAGCCTACCCAAAAGCTTATAGGCTGAAGCTGCAGTCATTGTCATCTACACTAGGAACCAATTGCCATTCTCAATATTATCTCTGAGGAGAAGTGGTCAGATATAAGACAGGATGTGGGACATTTACATCTATTTGAGTGTGTAGACTATACAAGAGTCTTAGAAGAGCTGATTAAGTCAAAACTTGATCTAAAATCAATCAAATACATAATGGTGAATTACTTAAATCACAGCTGCTGCCTCTATGACAAGGCAAACCACCTGATTGTCACTAGTTGCAACATCATATTTGAAAAGGGGTTAAGATACTGTACTATCACACTTTCTGACAATAACAACCTTGAATTATCTATTCCAATTGTCACAAATCCTGCTGCATCAGCAAATTGCCTCTTGCATTTGAGCATTTAATCCTTAGATGGCCCCCTGCATGACTCTAATGTGAAATTAGGTTATTTGGATTAGTCTGAATAGAGGCAATCACAAATGAACCAGCTTTCACTAAGTTCTGAGGCTAAATTACACTTCACAAAGTACTTTTATGAAATATATAGATGGGTAATAGAGTTTATTGAGTTTTCAGTCAATGCAACTTTAATCACACCAAAAGAAGGTCCAAAAAGCATATCAAACCATTGACCTGAGGTATACTATTGCTTTGGGCCTAAGATATCCACTCCCTGGAGATGCTGAGCATAGGCAGTCAGCAACCTACTGAATGTCACAGAATCTCCCTCTATCTATGTTATTTCCCCTCCCTGTGATGTGTGACATTTTTTGGCTTTTCTGAGTCACTTTCCAGTTATTGGGCCTCCATTTTCTAGTTCCAAGAGACTTGGTCTAAATTTTCCTGGCTAAAAGAGGGTCCTTCAATGTTTTCAGTGCTCTAATTCTGTAAATTATTAATATCTCCTTCAATTCTTTTTCAAATGCCTCCAGACCTTTTTCATCAGGTGCAAATTGATTGGACCTTTTTGGAAGTACCAAACACAACAGGGTTTGGTGGCCTTCCCATTAGGATATAAGCATTTTACTAACACCTGCTCAATCTTCCTCAATAATTAAATTTAGCTTTTCCCATCAAATCACTGATCCCTCTATCAGTTCACCACATAATGCCTTTGGACAACTTCCATTATGTGTGGATTGATCAGGCAATCAAAATGATATCCAATGTGTAGGGATTCACCTATAGTCCTACTGAGATATGCCCATTTTATTATTAAGAGGTGATGCTAAATTGATGGCCTTGCACAGCTACAACCCCATTTAGCAGTAGATTATCTCATCAGTTGATGCAATCATATTTCTGATGATGCCATTGGATGTCATCAAATCTCATCAGATGCCATCAAATCTGTGGTGATTGCCTTAATTTGTCATCAGTGCACCAACCAATAGCTCTGTCAAGAATGCTCAATGTCTACATAAGATAAATCACCTGATCTCCAAAATCTGAGCAGAGTCACATGATTATAGTCACATAATAGAATTAGGTGTGCATTAGATCAAAATACTGATAAGCTGATTTCTCAGCATCTAGGCCACCAATAAGGCTGATCTAACCTAGGTTGGAGAAGGAATTTTAAAGTGGTTCTGGCTATGTCATTTGCTTACAGTTTTTAGCAGAACTGCCTACAGTCTTCAGCAGAAGTCTATGTTTATTTAGACTTTTTAATAATCAATAGCTTTGTCATATCTCACAGTTTGAGACTAATGTATCAATACACAGACTTTAAATGTAGAAATCACCAACTTAAACTTTCAAACAGCTATTATGCCTTCAGCTGCTGCACTACCAGCTCTGCAATGATCTACATGATTGACTTAGCCTACCTATGCACTGATTGATGCATATGAGTCACTGGCTGCACAATCCACCACTAAAAATGCAGGAGAAGACTAAGCTGAGAGAGAAGGTTTCCCTAAAGCTTTGCTCACTATAATAATTGCCTTTGCTTATCTTGCATTTATAAGAGCTGAAGACTCAAATGCCATGCAGCAGAGTTACTAAAAGGCTATATGTTACAATACACATAACTATGTCCTTATATTTGCCTGATAGTTAGTAATATAGTTTCTATCTTTGTTCATTTCATTCTTAAATATATCATATGCTATATGGTTATCTTATTAGAAATATATTTTGTTCTTAGTGCTACTGGTGCATCATGTTGCAAGTCACATTTAAGGCTTTACACTTGGACAAAGATTACAAAAAATTTTTTTTCTATTTTAATATTGACTATAGCAGATTATGAAGAGGTTATAGCCATGGACTTGATGAGTAAGAAAATTGCAAGTATGGTATTCCAGGCCATGCAATCTCAGCTGGCAATGCACATGCAAGTGTAGGAGGAGGGCCTCACTTTTAACCCATATTAAGTAGCTAGAATAGGTTGTTCAGCATTTTGAGCAGGTAAAGGGCAAGACTAATGATAGATTTAACAGATGTTACATGTTTCAAGGATCAATCCACCTAAGGTATATGATGGGAAGTCAAAGCAGTGGCAAAATTCAAGGTCTTTAGAGATGATTAGTAGAAAATTATCTGGGCACAGTTTTATTTGATGAGATTTGCATATCAATAGTCAATAGTTGTTACAATGGGCTCAAATAAATTAGAACTTAATCTGCAGAGATTTAGTTAAACTGCTTGGCTTGCTAACTTCAAGGCCATGTTCTACACTCACAACCAGGCCCAGAATATGTTAAATTGTATTGAGCAGCTGCAACAGGGCTTAAAGTCAATTATAAACTACTGCACAGCATTCTTTGATTTGAAAGGAAAACTAAGATGTGCCAATGCTGAAAGTGATTACATCAAGAATTAGTTTTAGAAGGGCCTGAATGTGGCTGCAATGAAAGCATTGATTAATACCAATTTTTAGATAGCAAAAGAGGCATGTGACATATTGTTGAAATAAAAGAATAAATTGGCAGATTTAAATGCAGCTGCAATGAAAGCATTAATCAATACTGATTTTTAAATAGTAGAGAAGGCATGTGATATACTATTGAAATGAAAGAGTAAGCTGGCAGATCTGAAAAAGGAGCATGAGATATGCTAATCTATTAATAGTGCTGCGGGTGCCTTATACTCTTATTATTTGAAAATTATTAAAGTAATGCACTGCATTGTTAGCCTGTATGGCCTCCCCTCTTCTTTCAATAGACCTCAATGTGATAAATGTGGATTGGGCAAAGGGTTTATTAGCAACTTATAAATATTATAAGTGTGGAAAATTCAGCCACCTTATTATGCAGTGCCCAGTATAGGAGGAGTCAATTAGCACAACAGTTCAGAAGGCAGTGGAGAGTGTTAAAAAGGTGGAGAAATCTAAACTTTTGTGTAGAGTTGCCCTGTGTATTTATGGCAGGGGCAACTAATCAAACTCATATAATCACTATGGCTAATGGCAATGTTTTGCATGAGCTGAAGGAAGCAAGTGTGAATAAGAGGTGATGTTGAAAAGCATGAGTAGCAGTTGTGCATGCAAAAATACCCAGGTCAAACCATGCAATATTGGAATTGCTAGTAATGTTATGAGTATGAGGGCATAGTGAAATGCAGCTAATTGACACTTGGGCTATAATTGACTCTGGCACTAGCTGTTGCTTTATAAACCAGTGCTTTGTGGAAAAACAATGATTGTTAGCTGTGCAGAAAAGGCAGCCTGTGTATTTGAGGACTATTAATAACTCAGAGGTCAAGTTGGGGCTTATCATACAGAAAGTTCATCTAGTAGTAGTAGTGGGAGAGCATGAAGAGATGGTAGTATTTGATGTGGCAGATATTAGAGATGATAATTTGATTTTGGAGGTCAATTAATTGTGCTAATACAGCTTTGTAATCAACTGAAGATATTTGACAATTGATTTTATGTTGACTTTTTGCAAAACTTCTTGCTTATATGAAGATAAACTAGTGGAGGATGGCAGTGTGTCTTATTAGTGGGTATGTAAAGCCTTTGCTTGCAAGTCAGTGCAGCTAGTGCCAGTAAGGGCTTAGAGCTGTTAGAGACTTTCAGCAAAAACATTCCATAGACTAAAGTGGGCACATACACAGATTATGCATTTTTAGTGGGAGCAGCAGCTAAAGATTGTAGAAGTAGCCAGAGCTTGTATTAATAATGCTATCAAATATATAGAGGCAGCAAGGAAGTTAAGTATAGGCAAGATAGTGTTTTTGGAGCAAAGATGGTATAGTGAGTTATTGCAGGGAGTAGAGGAATTATACTTAGTGGAGGCACAAGTTGTAGCAGGGTAAAGCTTTTTACAAGAGTTAGCAAAAGAGGCAGCAAAAAAAAATAATGACAGGAAGCAGCAAGTGAAAGAGATAATGCCATAGAAGTTTTATGAATTTTTAGATGTGTTTAATAAGCAGAGGTCAGACCAATTGCCCATGCACACCAAGTATAATTTAAGTATTGAGCTGCTAAAAGGTGCTAATGTTCTGCCACTAGGCAGGTTGTATCAACTGGCTCCAGCAAAGTTAAAGGCTTTATAGGAGTTTATTGATAAGAACCTAGCCCAGAGCTATATATAGCAGTCCAAGGCATCCTGTGGTGCTCCAGTCTTCTTTGTAAAGAAGAAAAATAGTGGCCTGCACTTGGTGGTTGACTTTTAGGCATTAAATGCTATTACACAGCCTAATGCATACCTCATTTCATTGACTAATGAGCTATTGGATTGCCTAAAGACAGCAAAAGTATTTACAATGCTTGACATGTACTGGAGATACTATAATGTGCAGATCCATAAAGATAATGAATGGAAAACCTCTTTTTGGACACATTATGACTAATTCAAATTTTTGATGATGTAGTTTGGATTGTACAATGCCTTAGCAGCATTTCAGCACATAATCAATGACTTGTTTTATAACTTGGTTGATATATATGTGATTCTCTATCTTGATGATATCATCATCTTTTCTGAAAATCTGGATAATCATGAAGCACATGTTTAAGAGATCTTGTGGCATCTTAAGAAGGCTAATTTGTTTCTCAAACCTAAAAAGTGTTGTTTTAAAATAGCAGAGGTTAACTATCTGGGCCTGAAAATCTCATCTGGCTATGTAGCAATGAATCTAATAAAGGTCAGTGGCATCACAGACTGGCCAACCCCACAGAATGTGCAGCATATAAATCAATTCTTGGACTTTTGCAACTTTTACCATTGATTTGTGGAGAACTATGTGACAATCATAAAGCCATTGAAGGAGCTGAAGAAGAAGAGTTGTGTATGGCAGTGAGGAGCAGTGGAACAGGGTGCATTTGAGGAGTTGAAGGCCACATTTTCATAGGCCCCTATGCTAATAATGCCAGACACAGAGGTGCAGTTTCAAGTAAAAACAAATGTATTAGATTTTGCAATTGGTGCAGTCTTGTCACAAAGGGCACAGGATGGAGATTGGCACTCAGTGGCCTTTTTCTCAAAATCTATGCAGTCAGTAAAGCAAAACTATAATGTGCATGATAAAGAACTGCTGTCTGTAGTAAGAGTCTTTGAGGTTTGAAGGCTATATTTAGAGAAAAGCTCATTTACAGTGGAAGTATTCTCTAACCATTATAATCTGGAATACTTCATGACTATAAGGGATTTGACTCAGCATTAGGCATGGTGGAGCCTTTTTCTGAACTATTTTACATTTATCATCCATTACAAAGTAGGCCATCTTAGTATGGGCCTTGATGGCCTATCATAATATCCAGATCATGAGCTTCTGCAAGGAGCACACAATAATGTGGAAGAGATTGTATTGCTAAAACAGCAGATAAGAAAGCATAGTGTAATAGTGCCACTTGCATGGTGTGGGCAACCAATAGTATCAGAACAGGTGGCAGCAGTGTAGAAAATAGTAGCTAATAGAGATATTCTAATAAAAATTTAGGAAGCCACTTAGCATAACCCATATTTGACTACTGTTTTGAGCATGTCAAATGCATTGACATTAGTGAAGTCAAAGCTATGTAACTTTAGTGTGGAGAATAACTTAGTCTGCTTTTATGGTCTGATTTATGTTTCAAATGATGACAAGGTGAAGGGTATAATTTTACAGCTATACCATGACTTGATTCCAGCTAAGCACCCAGGGCAGGCCAGTACACTAGCTTTAATTGCATAAAACTACTACTGGCTATGCATGTCTAAATTTGTGCAATAGTATGTAGAGGAGTGTGAAATTTGTCAGTGCATTAAACCCTGATGCCAGCACTCTTATGATCCATTATAGCTACTGGAAGTGTCAGATGGCTCATGGTAGCACATTTTGACAGATTACATTGGGCTACTTCCAAACTCACAGAGTTATGATATAATCTAGATTGTCTATAATAAGTCTATCAAGTGGGCATACTTTTTAGAGGCTCATTTAATGAATAATGCAGCAGCTATATATAACTCCTTCATGGAATGTGTTTAGTGCCTACATGGCATACTTAAGAAGGTGATTTCTAATAGGAGGCTGCAGTTTGTCACCCACTATGTGAGATATATGTGGGAAAGGTTGGATATTAAATCAGCCCTATCAACAGCATATTATTTGCAGTCATATAGCTAGAAAGAGTAAATCAGGAGCTGGAAGTCTACTTATGCATCTTTATTGATTATTATCAAGATGACTAGATAGAGTGGCTGCTATTTGCAGAGTTTACCTATAATAATCATATAAGTACTGCAATAGATATATCTCTCTTTTATGCTGAGTATGCTTACAATTCAATGTTCTTAGTTGATTCTGTGAATTTGCAGCAGGTACCCAAGGCAGATGAGCACCTTGACAGAATTTGTGAGGTGCAGGAAAAGTTGAGGGCTTTGCTGAAGTTGGTAGTGGTAAGGATGAAGAGGTTTTACAATGCTTGGATTAACAAAGCACTTAATTATATTATAGGTGATTATGTGTACCTGAAACATGCAGACCTATAATCAGACTACCCTAACTATAAGCTGGACTTCAAATGGTTCAGCTCTTTCCAAATTGCATAAAAGATTTCAGATACTATATATAAGCTGGCCTTACTTGATAGGTAGTTGATCTACAATATTTTTCACATCTTGTGCCTAGTTTTAGCATAGAAGGACATAATATTGGGTTGATGCCAGAACCCACAACCTCTAATGCAGATGGAATTGGGTGACAAGATTGAAATTAAGCAGATTTTACAAGAAAGGCAGATGAGGGAAGAGTGTCAGGAATTTTTGGTGTGCTAGAAGGGGTATGATGAGAATGAGAATGAATGGTTAAAGAAGTATGACATGTTATACACACTGAAGGCTATCTATGAATTCAGAGCAAACAAAGGAGGAAGAAATACAATGTGGAGGGAGAAATTATTAAGCAAAAGGCTTACCTAATTACAAAGAGATATATTTAGGTCCAGGATGAGGATTTCAACAAAACTTACACATCTATTGTAAAATTGAAGTCCATGAAAATGATAGTGGCAATTGCAGCTTTATTGGGCATGCACATCTAGCAGGTGGATTTTGTGTCTGCTTACTTGAATAGTAAACTGGAGCACAATGTCTACATTAAGCATCCACCCAGTTTACTAAGGGGGGAGGATAAAGCATTGCACCTTAAGATAACCTTATATACAGAGTGGTCATAACTGGTGGAACAACCTCAACTGTGTGTATAATAAACTTGGATATCTTATATCCAGTGCCAACAGCTGTGTTTAATACAAAAGAGTTGCAGGTAAGCATACTATTATGGATAATTATAATGATGACATTCTAGGAGCCTCCTCAACTTTGGAAGAGTCTGAATTGGTGAAGAGAGACCTGGGTTAAAAGTTCAAAATCAAAGACTTAACTACATCTTAGAAGTATATTTTGACAAGGACTCAGTCATAAGCAATATCTACCTCTCTCAATAAGCATACCTTGAATACATGCTTGATTGCTTTGATTTATAGAATTCAAACCTTCAAAATATGCCTCTACCTGCCAGTATTATCTTAATTAAGGCTCTGTCTCTGCAGACTAAAGAAGATCAAAAATACATGGTAGACAAACCTCTCTTCTAACCCCACTGACTTCTAGCACATAAATTAAGAGAAAGAAATCCAAGATCCAGGATTTACTATGTCATTGTATAAGTGCTTGCATGTTTGCAAATCAATCAATTATTCATCCATTATTTTATAAGCCCCTCCCTCATTTTGCTCAAGAAAGATATCTCATAGTTAACTAGACAGCATATTTGCTTTATAACATTATGCATATTTATCAATCTTCATTTTAAAGGCATCAAATTTAGATTAGGAAGATTTTTGGTGGGAGAGGGGGAGTTTACATTTTAGTCTTTTATTGTTGTACTCTGTTATTCTGGCTGAGTAGATATTTGATGCAGTATATTACAGAATAAAGTATATTCTGCTAGGAAGTATAATACAATTATTTGAAGTTTAATATCAGAGACAATTTAGAATATATAAAATAACAGATTCTTTAGTTACATACCTAAAGTTCAATATTGGAGACAATTCAAACTTTAGGTGAAAGTATATATATATATGTAAAACTGAAACATTCAAAACATTATAGAATAAATGTGATGTAATAAAAAGAACTGAATAATATAAGTTGCATACATTATAACATTATTATGCATAATCACATTCTGAAGTCATGTTTCAAAGTCAGATGTTATTTTCTTCAACATTTTCACTTGACATGGACAAGGAAGGAAATACTCAAAGTTTGTCTCAATATTTGATGAAGGTATCACAAGGCAAAGCTTTAGTTAGGAAGTTAGTGATTATGTCATGAGTTGAGATATATTGCAATTTAATGTTGCCTCTTCTGATTTGATCTTGTATAAAATGATAATATATATTGATATGCTTAGCACAAGAGTATTCAACAGGATTATTTGATAAGGCAATACTTCCTGCACTATTAGTGAAGATAGTAATCATGTGGGTTTGTCTGAAGTCAAGATCATTAAGCAGATTTTGTAGCCAAATGACTTCTCTAATTGCATTCACAGAAGTAATATATTCTGCTTTAACTGTCAAGGTCACTACTATCAATTGTTTTTTTGAAGATTATGAGATTATAGTTCCATTAACCTCATAACACCATTCACTTACAGACTTCTGATTGAAATGATTTTAGGCCTAATTTGCATTGCTCCAACCTATCAAATTTAGCTTGCATCTTGGATCTCCACCTAATATTAGACTGTAGTATTTTGTACTCTTTAAGTGGCATAGAATTTGTTTGTAGGCTGTCAGGTGCACTATTCCTGGGTTATTTGTGAACTGTGCTACTAGGCTCATAGTGAATTGGATATCTAGCTGGGTCTGTGTAGCATACAAAAGCAATTTCACTATAAATAAATAGTTGATGTTGCTTGCATACTTCAAGTAAGACTCTGTGTCTTTGGAGGTTTTAGGGGATAGAAGCAGGGATAGATTATGATTCATGGTGAGTGGAGTGGTGATTTTGTGACAAATAGACATGCTGAATTAATTCAAAATAGAATCAATATATGTGGATTGATTGAGTTGAATAGTACATTTGCTTCTGTCATAACTAATTTAGATTCCCAATATGTAATGTATTTTGCCAAGATCTGTAATTTTGAATTGGCTGCTCATATCTGTCTTGAAAGAATTAGTTTGATTGAAGTTCTTTCCTGCAACACTCATATCATTAACATATACTAGAATAATCAGAATGATTTTTCCTTTCAAACACAGAATATAAAAACAGTTTTCTGCTTGAAATTGTTGAAATTCAAGATGCATAAGTATGTTATGTAATTGCTCCTTTCATTTTCAACCAGCCTGCTTGAGGCCATAAATGACCTTACACAATTTCCAATATTTTGCCTGTCCAAGATTACTGGGTGCCCTCATATAGATTTTCTCATCTAAATCTGCCTCAAAATATGCTCCAATAATATTTACTTGATGGACTTTAAGGTTTAGTAAGGCTGCCACAGTTAGGAAAACTTGTAGTATAGTAAGTTTTGCCACAGATAAAAATGTATTGTGATAATCTATCTTAGGAACCTGTGTGAAGCCTTGGGCTATGATTCAAGCCTTGAATTTAATACAATTTTCATTTTCATTGAGCTTTTCTTTAAGAATGATTTTGCTTCCAATGGCCTTTTTACTAGGAAGTAAGTCATCCACTTCCTCAAATAGACCCTTTTTTATTAACTGTTTATACTTATTTTATATGGCATCCTTCCAGTTGTCAGCATCTCTTGAGTGCAAAGGCTTGTCATTGTTATCTTGGCTGTAAGAGTGACCTCTGGAGGCTGTGACTCAGTTACACAGCTGGCAGAGGGAAATCCAAAGAGAACAAGTCTAAGGATTCACTCTGCCTGTCAATAGAAAATATTCCGAGGTCGAGTCATGCCACTGTCATGCCTTGTGACTGATGTGACTGATGTGATGTTATGGTCATGGTCATGAGTCACATAGCCACTGGGTCATGGGGGCCATGTGAATTGGATCACTTTCAACGAGGGCTCTGATGTCTGGTATTGGCTCCAGACCAATGAGGAAGTTTGTTCCCATGGTCCAGCCAGTGAGGATTTCAACAAAAGTGCTTGACAGCAGGTGAATTAGAGTGTAAAGGCCTGAAAATTGAAAGGAAGCAAGGGCTAAAGGGCCTCCAAATGAGTGGTTCCCTGACATTGGCAGTATCTGATTGGAATTTGCCAAGCCCTAGATGAAAACTGACACTTAGATAAATTGTCCCATTTGACTTTTTTCCTTGGTGGTTTAGGCATTTCTGTATCTGTCATATCCTGCTCTGAAGTTGTGGGCCTAGGAAGTGTAGGATACTGTAGCTCTTTGTCACTTATGTTACCTTCTAATGCACTTGCATACATGTCATCTCCCTTGGTTAACTGGCTCAGATTAGAAGGATAGGCAGGCACATGGATCTTGTGAGGTGAGTTGCTTTCAGGATATTTTTCTATGCTTACCAGGTCTTCAATGGGTTCAGCTGAGCCTTTGACTAAATTAAATCAGATTCATACTAGCTCACTAGGAGTATCATTTCCATGAAATTGCACATTATAAGAAGTCATAAGTTTTCTGTTTTCAAGATCTTCTAGTCTATAACCCTTCATCTCACCAGCCCACCAACTGAGCATTCAAACATGTACTGCATGAGACTCTAGTTTCTCATATCTCACTTTCTTGGGGATATATGCCCATTCCAAAGACCCAAAAATATGTAGATGAGACACATCAGGTTTTTTATGTGAGTTGCTCCATTCAGTGAACAGTACTTTGCCATGTAGAGCTGATGTGGGAGTAATGGAGTGGATGTAAGTGGCATACATAAAGGCTTTGCCCCAGTATTGAAGGTCCATAATTAGCCAAATGAAGCATACTGCAAGTCATTTCCATGAGGATAGCTATCATTTGCTCAGCTATGCTATTTTGTTTGGGTCTATAAGGGTTTGTGGTTTTGTAAGTTATTCCATTCAGCTTATAGGGCCTTTTAACAGTTGAATTAACAAATTTGGTGCTATTATTAATACATATAATTTTGACCAGTTGTCCTGACTGACATTCAAGGCAGGCTATGGTATCACACATTTTTTTAACTGTCTCTTTCTTCTTTTCAAGCAGAGAGTTGTTTGGAAGATGGTGGCTGACTTCAATGATTATGAGAACATAATGTTTTTCATACCAGGTAGGCATGTTAATTGGTCCAATAAGGTCTATAACAAGTAGTTTGTTTTTATCATAGGTCTTCATGCTAGTAGTTGGCAGAGAAGACCTCATAGACTTCCCTTGAATACAGCCACTACACAGTCAGTCAAATTCATGAGGCAATTTAATTTGCAAGCCTGTCACAAAATTTGCATTGGTCATATATCTAATGGTGCATGGACTGATATGTCCTAGGTGACAATGCCATAGGTGCATAGTTGATTCACTAGCAATGTAAGCTACCTGGTTACCACATGTTTCCACTTTCATGCATTTGATTTGATACATGGTGCCATGATCTCCCATAAGTTTGGCATATATGAATTCCTTGCCATTGAAGGCCAAACTAATGCCATAGGGAAACCCTGTAAGTATTGCACCTGCATGTTACAATAATCCCAAACTGATGAGATTGGCTCCCAATCCAGGTATATATAGAACTTCATTGAATTTGATGTTATTCATACCATCCAGAGCATTTGTTCAGAGGATAATAGAGCCAATGCCTTCTACATTCAGATGATTGTTTTTTCTGACAGAAATATACTGGTCTTTAACTTTTTGGAGCTTGCAGAACCAAACTCTGTCAGCTAGCATGTGACACAATGTGGCACTATCAAGGAGTAAACCAGTGGGCATTCCATTGGTTGTTACTATAAGTAGTTTTCCAACTTCCTGAGCAGGTGAACTAAATTTGTTTATAGAAACATTCACATTCCCTACTTGCTTGGGCTTCTTGGGTTTGGGACACTTAGGGCTCCAATGACCCTTTTTGCCACAGTTGTGGCAAATGTTGTCAGGCTTGGGTACACACTTGGGCTGTTTCTGATTGGTGGATTTTCCATCTGATTTACTCCCACTGGATGCCTTTCCTGGTCTAAATATGAAGGCAAGTGATTTGTTCAAGATATTTTCCTCTTGAGACAATTGATTATATACAGATATGAGTTCTGTGGACAAGCTCTTGATCATGATTGATTTCCCTTGATATAGTAAATTTTGCTTCATTACTTCCCAAGCAGTAGTGCTGGGTAATGACAATAAGATTGTGTTAATGATGGTGTTGTCATCAACTTTGTAACCAGCATCAGTAATGCAATGACATATGTCAAGGTAGAAGCCAATATGATTGGTTATGGGTGAGCATCCATCCCACTTTTTAGCATATAATTGTTGATAGTAGTAATGCACATTTACACTGCTCTGTTGGTCAACATAGCTTTGGTGGAGATGGTCTCATATTTCCTTTGCACTATGAAGGTCAATGATAGAGTTATGCTGCGTGTACTTGATAGCACCTCAGATTAAGTCAACAGCTGCATTGTTTTTACTCAGCCAACATTTGTATTTTTCATGGGCTTGTTCCCATATGAGGTGGGGTTTAGACTGTATTATGTCCCAGGCATCTTGATCCTCCTTTTTAACAACAGGGGCATGGTCATCATCTTTCATAGGAGGAGTGGTCTCCATTCCTGGAAATTTATCAGGGGGTTTTAATGGGCATGAGTCACGACCACCAGTAACACCCCACAGGGACTTTGCCTGTAACATAGCCTTCATATTATCGGCCCATATATGATAATTGTTTCCATTAAACTTCACAAACTGTAGAGTATTGGAAGTAAATTCGCTGACATCGGGGCCCATAACCTGACGCAGCATATTGCGGAACGAAGTATATTCTGCTAGTAAGTATGATACAATTATCTGAAGTTCGATATCGGAGACAATTTAGAATATATAAGACGACAGATTCTTTAGTTACACACCTGAAGTTCGATACGGAGACAATTCGAACTTCAGGCGAAAGTACGTATATATATGTAAAACTGAAACATTCAGAACATCATAGAATAAATGTGACGCAATAAAAAGAACTGAATAACATAAGTTGCGTACATCATAACATCGTCGTGCATGATCGCATTTTGAAGTCATGTCCCGAAGTCAGACGTCATCTCCTTCGACAATATTAGCTAGTTTGCCAACGGGAGCTCGATTCAACACATTGATATTTTCAATTTGTGCTACCGGTCAGTACATAGTAACGCGAAATCTGAGTTGACGTCATGATTGTCCAGTTGTGCTCTTTCGATCCACAGATTCTCAGGATAAATCAGACTGATGAATAACTAGATCTCGGAACACGTGACCATCCCTTCCTGGTGGAAAGTCGTCCTTCAACAAGCAGCTACGGGATCATCAAGTTTGATATGACTGTTAGACCCTTGCCTGAGCCCCACACTATGTGCAGAAAGCATTTCCTTGGACTTTCTATCTCTGACCTGTGACAAGGAACTTGGTTTTGATCCCAAGTGTTCAGCGCAGCGGGTAGATGAATGCATTGCCATTGAACTGTAATTACACAATATAATGCATTACTCTGTCAGTATGAGGTGAGGTAGAAGGCGACTATGGCGCTAGTCTTCCTACTGCAATTGTTCCCCCAAGAAAAAAACAGATGTAGCTCCTTCCGTCCAGCGTGTCTCATCTCCAACAATGAATTTACATTCGCACGAGGAAAGAACCAGATCTTGTTATTCTAATTGGACGACTCGACGACAGTCCAGTTTTGCTGCCAGTATATGTGATTTCCACGAGTGTCAACTTCCTGCCCTTTGCCATTTACATAGTTCCTTCTCTCGAAATCCCTCAGCGATGAAGTATCAAACTGATACATGAGTGTAAGACCGGCTATTGCTGCCTGTCGAATAATCAGCTTGACAATTTGTGAGTTATTATAAACTGAACTCGCCATGCCTATCACGTCATATTTCGGACGTTTTTGTGCTGGTTGCAGTGTATCGTGCCATGAATAAACGCGGGATCGACAGAGATTTGTGCCACGGATTAATTCTCCCATAATGAAGTTGGGAAGGACTTCCATGTATGGAGAATTGCCGGTACCGAATTGAATCCGGAGAGGGGAAATATGAGAGACACTTGTTACTGGGAATGCCCAAGTTCCATATTGTCTGGTTGCTCCTTCAATGCCCTTGTGGAAGG